>JYDV01000114.1:0-133380 GCA_001447645.1 Trichinella pseudospiralis | reverse complement strand
AAATTCAAAAATGGCCTACATAAATCGAAAAAAGCTTTCCATATAATTTAAGCTGACAAAAGAAATTAGCTAAACAAAGAATATAATTTAGCTACTGTTAACAGTAGCGTTTCGTGAAAAGAGATTTGCATAATTGAAAAACAACCTTAAGGTAATAGTGATATTCAACCTTCCCTATATGCAATAAAACGAAAACCTAAATTAACTTTATATAATTTTATTATATTTATTATATAATGAAAATATTTTTAAACACATTTCAATAATACTATAAAAAATAAAAATTAATATGCTCAGTAATGTAAAAATTTAAAATATTTTACAAACATCAATCTTGTTTATAGTGGATCGCAATATGTAAGAACCATTTCACAAAGCTTACAAACTTATTGTATGATAGTGTATGTTGTACGGTAATTTCGATACTTAAGAAAATTGTATTATTTCGTTTTCATAAAAATTACATATTCAACGTATACTCTGAGCTTATGCATTTCCTCAGCTACAAAATAAGTGAAGCAAATTCAACTTACTAAAATGGAACCTTTCGCAGCCGTCATGTAAATCTTCTATTCACGTTTCTTTAAATGTCGTAGGTGAATTAATTTGAAAAAATAAAAAAAAATAAGAAAATGCAAAGTCATTTTCAACATTATTTCATGATCTTCATCACAAGGGAAAACGCCATTGCACACGCACCGCACAGCGTGCGCCAGCAACCATTGAAACTGAAGCCACATTAGCTTACGTATCTCAGTGCAATAAAAATTTGCATACATTTTCTGGTAAACAAGTCTTACTGTGGCTGGTCAAGTGAACAAAAATTTTCACGATTGTTAATCTAGAATCGCAAGACCAGCGGTCTAACTTTGCAATAATAACAGTTATGCTATTTCCCAATACTACATATCATTGAATTGTTTCAAGAAGTCGTTTCAAAATCAAATCATTGATGTAAAGTCGAATTGTACTTAACATGCACATTGATCAGCTATACTTTATGATTAATATTTGATTTTCCTTCGTCGAATAAAAATTTGCATCAAAGTTCTGCTAAACAAGACTCTATTATGCTCATCAAACACAGTATGTGCAACCATCGTTGATGGAAAATCCCACAAACAGCAAAATGTTTGATCCAACTTTACAATATTGCTTCGCCCATCTAGATACATACCATTGGATAGCTGAATGAAACGAAATAAATAAAGTTATCAATTTAGTTTGAAAGCGGAATTTAGCACAAATTATTTCATCACTTTTAGGCGTCTCGTTCACATGCAAATTTTCATGCGTGGCCGTACCGTTGTTTGCTTAGCATCTATCGCTCAGCACTAACCTGAACTTTTAGTATATCTATAAAATTTTGTTTTAATTGGTTTTTTAGCTCAATTCAATGGTATCTGGTTGTCAATAAGAAGATAATAAGTATTGTCGTAAAGTTTCCATTCATATAATCCACTTGTTGTGATTTTAAACTGTAAGTCGTGAAAATTTTTGTTTACTCAACATACAGTATGACTTGTTTACCAGAAAATGCATGCAAATTTTTTTCTTTGACTGCAATGTATGACTACTTTCGTGGCTTCAGTTTCAATGATGCTTGTTTTCGTCAGTTTTCACCTTAGTAGCCGGCAAATCGCCAAAAAAAAAACAAAATTTATGCATTAATTTATTTTACAACTGCTCAAAAGAAAACATGAATACATATACACACGTAGGCTTGAAGAGAGAAGAATGCTCAAGGTAAGAAAAAGAGAATTTCAGCTTTTCACAATCAGTGCAAATGATTTTTGAAGAAAAGAGAAGTGAAACAACCCTAAAAATCAATAGCGACACGCAGGTAAAATAACAACAAAGTTGTTGTATGATGTGTTGTTTGATGTGAAAGCGTTATTAAAATTTTCATTATTATTATTATTACTGCAGTTAACGTAGACGACGACCGACCGACTGGTGAATGTAGCGAACATGGACTGCGTCTTGTTTGCTTGCAATAAAGTAAAATGCATGTTAAGTATGTAAAAGGGAAAACATATTTTTAAAATAAACTGTGAAACAATAACAAAAACATCCAGTGAAATAAATGAGGAAAACGGTTGGACGCGATGAAACAAATAACAGTTTTCGTAGGAGAATCATAATTGATAAGTATATAAGTAGTGGAGCACCCCTTTATGGAAATAATAATAATAATAACAAAGATTTAACAGTAGAAAATAGAATTGCTAACTGTAGATGGATTATTTATTATTGAACAAGTGTGGATTAGAAAAGTAGAAATTCGGCGCTATGTGTTGCGAACCCACGTGGATCCCGCCGGCAGAATGTTCAAGCTGTTTCCATTGGTCATATTTTTCATCGTACACGGTACACTGTAGCCAATGTTTGAAATGCCATCATGCGCTTGAGCTTAAAAAAAGATTTTTTTCAAACGGCTCAACAAACAGACAAACAAACAAATAAATAAATAAATACAACTCAGCTTACCTGGAACGTTGGCTAGTCGACGTACAAGAAGTCGCACTGATGATTCCCTTTTGATCAATTCAATCGCTTCAGCATGGGTCATGTTGGCCGTGGTGACGCCGTTAATTTCCAACAATTGATCCCCTACCTTGAACAGAAAAAATATTAGAAAAAAAACAACAAATTTTTCAAAAATTAAACACCATGCCCATAATAATAGTAATAATTATAATCATTATTATATTGAACGCAAAACTAAGTAAAAGCAATACAACAAACAACACAACGATTGAATACCTGCAAACGACGATCCAAATCTGCCGGTCCACCTTCGGCAATTCTTAAAACAAACAACGGCATGTTGGAAAATTCACGACCTCCACGAATGGAAAAACCAAATCCTTTGGCTCCACGTTGCAATTCAACGGCAAAATATTCTTCATCTTCAATAAGCTATAATATTGAAAATAAACACAAACAAACATACAGAAACAGAATATAGATAGATCAATACAAATACATCTGAAAATAAAACAATATATATATATATATATGTATGTATAATTTGCTTCTGCTACTCTACTATCTGAATTCTGAATACTTTTTGCATAAATCCATTCATTCACACTGCGTGTATATTGGCAGTTGAAAAAATGCAGCACAGTGCTGAAGAAGACTTGATGTTGTGATGCACAGAGCAGTTAGCTAGTACACGTTGAATGGTTCTGTTTGTTTGTTTGTTTTACTACTTTTAGTGGTAGCAATTAATTAATAATTAAAATTTTTTTAACACAACGCGGAAAAAATTACCTTAAACAAAAGACGCGTGATGAAAGAGAAATCAGACGTCGATGGTTGTTCACCGCCGCCATCAACTAAGTTCCATCGAACCCTGTTGCGATTAACAAAACAAAGCACACATTTGGCATGCAAAAAACAATGCTTTTTTTCAAAATGAACAGCATCATCAGCAATCATATTATTATCGCAATTGCAATCTATACTGTTTACCGTGCAGGAGTCGGCGGTTCAGATACAACAATACAATCGTACTCCAACGACTCGCTGATTGGAGGAGAAGCTCGATTAAGTTCGCTCAAAACAGACTCAATACTGCTATACTGAAAATACCAAATTCCTTTCGGCTGTGTTCACGAATAATCCAGTCAAATATATATGTATATAAACCTTGTAAGCAAAAAGGAAAAAACCGCCACAACCTTGAACATTCTATCTATACCGGATGATGTATATGTATATGTATGCAAAGTACTTTTGTTCAAACTTGCTCTGCTTGCAACCCAATTTACACACCAGGATAAATAAATCACCGCACTATGCAACTATGGTCTTATATTGCATATGCGTGTGGAAATTTACAAATGAGCTAAATTGGCAAATGGAATAATAAATAGCAGCACAAAGAGGGGCAGCAGAGGATGCAAGCGTATGTATGATATGATGATTTCCGTCAAATCAGCAATAGCACAACACAACACTACTCACCCGTTTAGGAGTGGACTTTGGAGGAGAATTTGACGACAATCTGACGCCAACCATTGTCCCGTTGGCTGCATCATAGTTAGAAGAAGGTGCATCTACTGAGAAGTTTGGAATTTAAAAAATTTTTCCACATCCAATTTGCAGAATAGAATGTCGCTTTCAACTCACTTTCAGCATCTGGCGATCCAACACTCAGCGTTACAACGTACCCGGAATCTTTGATCAAATTGACAATGTCACCGTGTGGCATGTTCAAAATGCTCATGCCATTGACGGCAACAATTCGATCACCAACTCGAAGCTGACCGCATCTTGCTGCCGGGCTTCCATTAATGATCCGTCCTAAAAAGAAAAATGAAAATAAATAAAATAATTTGAAACAAAACAGAATTCAATAAGTTGTAGAATAATAATAATTTTTAAAAAAAATGAAGAAGAATTAAAAGTACAAACAAGAATAATCACTGTCAAACAAAACCTCTATCACACATACACGCGCACACACACACACACACAGAGAGAGAGAGAAAAAAAGAAAAAGACAATCAGAATAACAACAACATCCAAGTTACCAACAATAGGTTGAGGGCGAGAAGGAGCTAAGCGTTTAAATTGACGAAATGGATCTGAAAAATGCTCAAAGATTGTCTGTCGAACAAAAAAAAAACAAATGAATAAAATAAATCTGCATAAAATAGTTGTTTGGTTTGTAATACGGTTGTTGTTGTACTTGACAATCAATAAGTAACGGTCGCAAAAATGTTCCACAGTACAACTAACTACTAGTGCTAGTACTGGTACTACTGCACAGGGTAATTATTAATAATATGGATGTGAATGAATAAATTTCATCTACGCACAATTGAAAATACAAAAGAGAAGAACAAATAATGCTGAGAGAACTGAATCAAAGTGAGATATAAAATGATAAATAATAATACCTATAGCTGATCCGGCACGATTGACGGATGAAATGATGACAAAACCAAAGCCTTCGTTCTCCTTCCTAGCGATGGTCACATCGAACGGATATCGACGACTACACGGCGCCAGTGGCATGGAAATGGATCGTGACATTTCTATGGAACGAAAAATGAATAAATTAATCAATCAATTAATCAGCTAATCAATCGTTGTACCAGAAGAGGCTTGCTTGCGACGACGGCGACGACGTACCACCAGCTTGACGTGGCCATTCTTGGAGGCGTTGTTCATCAGTTGAACGGCCTGCTGGTGGCTGGAGCCGAGCATGTGGTGACCGTCGATTTGGACAATTTCGTCGTCGAGCTGAAGACGGCCATCTTGGAAAGCGGCTCCATCAGGTACCAGTTGACCAACGCGAACTTGGGAATTCTCTTCCGTGCCACCGCACAGACGAAAGCCGAATCCGGCAGCTTGTCTGAGCAAATTGACCGTCACGTGCTCGTAAGCTTCTTCATTTTCCAAGCCGACGGTGTTGTCGTGGAAAAAGCCCGTCCTGCTCAACGGCACTGCAGACCTCGTCGTATAGCGGCCAGTGTAGACGGCCGCCGGCACGTAGTTCGGTGTGGCCGAGGCGAAATAACTCGAAGACGGCGTTTTCACACGACCGTTTCGAAAATCCACAGCCGACATTGGTCTGGTGGTGGTGGTGTTGCTGTTGTTACTGATCACCTCCGGCTGCTGCTGGTGCACACGAACAAAATTTTCATAAACAGGATTGTTACGGCACGAGTCGTGACCATTTTTCAAGTAACCATTCAACGTGCCACCGCCCTTCGGCATATTATTCCTGCTAAGGTTGAAAGCTGGTCCGGGCGTTTTGGACCTCGGCCTCAGTTCTGGCATCATCGAGTGTCGATCTTGGGCAGTGCGCGTCGTTTCACTAGTTGGGGTTTTCGACCGACGCAAGTTGTTGTACTCTGTGAAATGCACACACGTGACAGAAAAATAAAATCATATTTTGGTTAAATAATAATTTCAAAAAAAAAAATTCCATCCTCACTCACCTGTACCACCAGAATGACCGTCCACCACGTGCAAGCTTACCGGGCGACCAAGTTCACCGCCGTTCACAATCCTGTTGGTTGGTTTTGCCGGTACGGCTGGCTAAAAAAAGAGAGAGAGAGAGAGTAAATAAATAAGTAAAGAAATAAAAAATTCAGTCCAAGGTTATTTATTTTATTATTCTTCAACGCACGCAGACACACACAAACAAGCAATGACTGAACTATATATATATATATATATATATATATATGAAACGTAGCAAAAAGAAGTGAACGCAGCATTTCATTCTTCTTGACATTTTTGACAGTGATTGCTTGCTTACAACAACACAACCGAATGAGTGGAGAGGACTGTCTCTACATATACAAGAGAACCAGTCTATGTTAAATTGGTCAGTTTATTTTTTTTTATCTAACAACAATAGTTGGTGCAAAACAGAAAGAAAGATATACATGTCGATCATTGCATCATCGACGACACTAACGGCTTTCGATTAGCAGTGGAACTCAGAAAATTAACAACAAAAAAAATCCCAACATTACAATTATACACAAACAAACATACATACCGGCTGCTTTGGACGCCAGGTGTCGTCGTTGTTGTTGTTGTTCTGCATGTCCATTCCTGCATACAAGTGCAAAATTAAACAACTGCACAAAAAAAACAGAAAGCAACTTCTCACCAAGCAAGCGTTGCACGACAATTGTGGTCAAACGTCCGACGGGACAGTCTCGGAGCACGTCGACAATTTCCGTGTGATTCATCGAACGGACGTTGTTGCCGTTCACCTCGCACAGGATGTCGCCTTCAACCAAGCCCTGGCACCGAGGCCGGTCCAAAATCTTCTTCACCTTCTGACCGAACGGGCTGTCGGCAATGGTGAAACCGAATCCCATGCTCCCTTTGACAATGCGCACTTCGGTGTTGAACATCCGGACCGCCAGTTCCGCACTGCCGGCAACCGAGTGGTCCGAGCCGGACACTGAACCGTACGCATCTTGGGTGACGAAGTCGTTGGCAGGGTCGGACGGGTCGAAAAGGAGCGGATATCCGCGGCACACTTGCAATTCCACCTGCTGGCCCACTGCAATTGTCTGGAACACTCGAATCACCTCGTCCTGAGTGTAGCCCAACACGCAAATCTCGTTCACGTGGACCAAAATGTCGCCCATCCTCAGACGACCGTTACGGTAGGCCGGTCCGCCTGGGAGGACGTTCTTGATTTGCAAAAACTCCTCGTCAGTTGAACAAGCGTCATTGCCGACCAACGTGAAGCCCAGACCCTTGAGACCTTTGACCAAGGTGACGGTGATCAGTTCGCCGCGAAGTTCGTTCGGATTGCGCGTGAACAGCAACTTGTGTGGACTGTCCAAGGCCGTTGTTTGACCAACAACATCCACAGCATTGCAATTTGCAGTGGCATTGCTGGCGCTGTATCTCCTGTTGCTGCTGTTGTACAAATCACCATTAACCAAAATGCTAAATTGACGTTGAGCTGCTAGAATCACAGGTACACAATGTTTGAAATAAAATTGTCATTTTCAGCAAAAATTACCATCATCAGCCGTGTCGGCAGTTGTTAGTTCAGGCTTGTCGTACTGAGTTTTCTTGTTGATATGACTGAAAAGTAGAAACCAAATAAGAC
The DNA here is from genome assembly GCA_001447645.1 of Trichinella pseudospiralis. Lineage (NCBI taxonomy): Eukaryota > Metazoa > Nematoda > Enoplea > Trichinellida > Trichinellidae > Trichinella > Trichinella pseudospiralis. The sequence goes on along the minus strand of JYDV01000114.1, from coordinate 125,774 downwards.
GACAAACAACAGAAGAACAAATGGAAAGAAACAAAGAAGCAAGAGCAAGCAAGCTTACTCGACATAATAGATGCCGTATTGTGGATCGTCTACCCGTTCCCAACCGTAAGGTAACAATTCAACATCTGAAACAGAAGAGAAATGAATGAATTGAAAAAAAAGAAGAAGAAGAAGAATAAAATATAGGGAAGGGAAAAAAATGCTCACTGGATGACGATGATGCACCGAACGATTGCTGCTGTTGTTGCTCGTCAGTTGTATCGGATGATCTTGGATCAGTCCAATGAGTAGTTCCAGTATTGTGACTGAAAAAGACAAAAAGAATCACAAGTGATGAAAATGAAGGAACAGAAAAGAAAAGAAATATAGAAAAATCTCACTCGATGAAATATGGCTCGCCTGCATCCGTGTAAGCCATTTCCCAGTTTGCTGGCAAAGGTCGCGTATCTTGTTCAACAATTTGATCAACTTTCGGCAAAGAATCCATTTGTACAACAGTAGCGGTCATCACATCTGACTCGAGCAGATTTGAAGATGGCACTATGTGGTTGTTGTTGGTATTGTTGCTGTTAGTGTTGTCGTTGGTGTTACTGGTGTCAACACCAGCACCGCCAGTGATGACCACAGATTCAGAAGAGGTAACAATTTTCCCTTCCCTTTGTTGTTGCAGATTTTGATTCTGATCGTCAGTGTCTGAAAGGAAAACGTCGTTGACGAGGTCGAAATCGTTCGCACTGTTTTCAAGCTTCGGTGGCTTGGGAGTTCCGTATAAGTTTCCTGAACAACAAGCAGTTGGAAATTTAATCATTCAATAACAACAACAAGATGTGAAATAATAAATTTCAAAAAGAAAAAAGAAACATTATGCTATTTTCATGTGCTAACAAAGCAAAATTGTAAAAATAAAAAAGAAGAAAAAAGAACAATACAAACGTATGCATTCATCCTGATTCGTGAATGAATAATTCTTTCCTGCTGATAAAAGAAAGAAACACAAAAAAAGACAATAAAGATTTTATCCAACGCTAAAATTGAACAATTTTTCTCCGCTTTTTCTATTTCCGTTTCACGGCTAAATAGATGATGGAAAAAGAGAAAAAAAAAGAAAGCAATCCAAGCGAAACATGCAGAACGTGAAATTTGAATATGCATACATATATATATGTATATGTATAGGTGAGAATTTTTTCCCCCTTTATCTTTGTTTGCACAATTGTTCTTTGAAATTAGCTTCTCCACCTCGTACATGACAAAAATATGCGTATTTTTTTAGCCAGTTGAATCATATTGAAATTTTGCGTGACTTATTCATGAAAGGTTGGAAAATATTTGCCTGGACACATCATACTGGAACAACATCTCTCCTGGCCGCCGCCGTTGTTGCTGTTGAATAAACTAAGCAACGGCTTGTACAATAAACTAGCGGCTAGGGTCTAGAGAGGCCTAGTGAGAGTGAGAGAGAGAAAAGTACTACAAACAGGGAGAATTGATCACTGTCGCCACGAAAGTGCACAGACGACGACGACGACGACAATCTTGTGTGTCAACAGCACGTGCTTGCACAGTCGATGATATATATTCTCATTCTCCATTGCTTTTAGTACAAACAGTTTGTCACCAATTTGACAAAACTTCCCCTTTTTACAATATAATAAAATAATCAACAAAAAGGCAAGAAGAGGAGAAAGAGGGTGGTGGCCGTGTGTTGTACATAATATCATATTAATAATTATACAATGCTGACAGACGAAAAGATGATGGAAAATATTTACAGAAGTATGTGGGAAAAAAAAACCAAACTTACCTTCAAAACCACCACTTTCCAATAAGTCGCCGTTTCGTTCCAAAGCTAGAAATTGTTCCTTGGTAACAAATTTGTAATCAACGCCGTCAATTTCGCCTGGCTTCGGCTTGCGGGTAGTGCCTGAAAGATGAGATATACTTTTTAAAAAAGAAGAAGAATTTCAAACTTTCAAACAAATATTTAAATAAATTGATCCAATTAGTTTAGAATTTTTTTTGTCGTTTCATGCAGCAAAATATTCAAAGAAAAGGAATTGTCTGTAAGTCGAGTGGACAGTGGCGATCAATATTGTGCAAAACATAAAAATAGTGCTGGTGGGCAGACAGCGCTTTCGGAACATCCTGACAAGAGAGCAACAACAACAACAACAACAACAACAGCAGCACGAACAAAAAGCCTTGACCCACAACAAAATACTGACCGACCCTGGCAACGACCGAACATCATCACTGGCCTGCCTGCACTGGCCAATGCCTGTATATATATATATATATATATATATATATATAATATATATACATTTATGCACATAAAATACAACTAACGTCTGCCTGCTTGTCCGACATTTTTACAAGCTAATAATGTTTTTGTTGAAGATAAAAAAACGACTATATGTGCCAGTGCCCCAGTGGAGTGTGTCTGACTAAATATAAAAAAAATGATAATGATGATCATTTTTATTTTTATAAGCCCAGCTGCTTTCACACACTGACTGCTAGAGCTAAAGCTGACTGCTTGCTTGCTTGCTGCTAGGCTAAGTGGTTGGAGCATGAAGAGAGAAAGAGAAAGAGCATCAAGAGCACACACACGCGCGCATAAATATGCTAACCAGGAAGAAGAATAAGATGAAGAAGAAGAAGAAATAGAAAAAAACAACTAAACTGCAAGCAAGCAAGCAAGCAAGCAAGCAAGCATAGCGTGCGTTATTGAAAGTTCAAGAAAGAAAAATGACCACTGCTCAGCTTGAACTGCACGCACAACAAGAATAATAATAAAGCGATAATAGGAATTTGCCAACGTGGATTAATTGTTTAAGAACAATTCAATATTAAAAGGAATAAAGAAAAATATTTTTGCCCTAAAAACATCACCTTTCACAAATCACATAATAATTAATAATAGCTCAAAGCAAATAACTGTACAACAAGTGCGAAATGAGAAGGTCACAGTGACAATTATCTGGTGCACTTCTTCTGGATGGAGTTGACTGATTGCTTAAATCGCTGAGCTTAAAAGCATACACAGAGAAATACAGACAGACAGACAGACAGACAAAGAGGCAGATAGCAACACTGAAGATAAGAGACAGGCCGACCGACACACCGCTAGTGCTCACTCAAAATTGCAGCACAATTTCAAACAAACAAACAATAACAACAACAATTATTATTATGAAATTAATAAAATAAGCAAACATGATAAACGAGCTGAAGATGATCAAACAACAAAACTAACTTCAAAAAAAAGAAAAGAAAAAACTATAAAATAATATTATTTCACTTATTATACAGCATATCAGAAGAGAGAAACAGACAAAAACAATTAATTGTTAACGTTCGAAATGAAAGATGAAAAAGCATAAATGAGAAGCAAAATAAAATAAAAATTCAAAAAAGCTTCGTTTCACGATATCGAATTAACAAGACGTATGCATGTTTAAATGAATGAATGAAATATGAGTTATGAGATGATGATGATGATTAACGCAATCACCATCATCACTTTAAAGAAAAAAAAAATATATATATATATTATACATACAAATTTCTATTACAAAAGAAAAAGAACAATCATACGAAAAGGATAACCTTGTTTTTTTTTGTAAAACATTTTTCCAAAATGAATGAAGCAAAGCAAAAAGCTATTGATAAAAAAGTAATCAACACATTAAAGTGAACTTTTTGAAATTAAATAACGTCAACAAAAGCGACTGGAACATTTTTGCTGTTTGCTGCTTTTGTTTGTTTGTTGATTTTCAGAAAGTTGAAAGCTTCACACTACTTGATTGGTCGGTTGATTCAACTACTAAACTATCTGTTGGTGCACACGCCTACGCTTTTCATGCATAGTTGATAAAGCTGGGCTTCAATAAATTTTCAAAAAACTACTTTTCTAATTATTCACACACTGTTCTGACAATTCACAACGCTTTCAAATCATTCACTGATCATCTATTAAACAGCTATTGTAAAAAAAAACAAACAAACAAATAAGAAATAATATTTACTGCCCTGAACACTGTCGATCTGTTTAATCTTAACACTAAAACAAGTTTAATGTTGATGATAACATGCAGAATATTTAAAATTCACTGTCTGCGAACTTATAATTGAACACCGCATAAACGTCGACTATCATTTTCAATTATATAAAATCAAATATAAAAGTCAACAAGCACAGCAGCGCAATGCAATTTGACGAAAACTAATATTCCAGGCAACACTCAACCTATCACCTTATAACCAATAAATGTAAACAATATTTAAATAACTGATACGAGAAGATTGATGATGCACTAGACAAAGGCGAATGCAAAATCTCACAGTTTAAGTAATTAGAAAAAAGAATGCTAATTCATCAAACGTTCCATTAACCTGAATTTTTTCACATTACAAATTTTACTTTCCATTAACACTGCACCAACACCAGCAATAGGGAAAGATTGCACAATTTGAAAAATAAACCAATAAAAAAGCAATCAACAATCACTGCTAACCAAATGTTCGCTTGGTAATATTATATTCTACTTTACAAATTTTGAACTTTGGTCACGTTAAGAAATTGAATAAAACTCATAAGTAAGTGTACATTTTACATTTATAAAATAAATATTCGGTGAATATTTTAACAAATTGTAAAATTAACATTATAAAAATACAAAATAAAAAAGCTTACATGGTACTGTTTTCAAATAGACGTTCTCCCTGATGTCATTTTGCAGTTGGTGATCTTCTGAATCTTTCGGAAAACGCATACTCAAAAACCGACGAAGATCGCTAACAATATGACCTGAAATGAGGTAATTACACGCAATTAAAACAACAATAATATTCTATAAATTGACTGATCAACGCAATATTGCAAATATATGCAAATGAATCTAATTTCCAATTACAATACACACACACACACACATATGTACAAGGACATTTGTTTTTATCACAAGCTATCAAGTTGGTATCATTGCAATGGAAAATAAAACCTTGGAAAATTAAAGCGACAACAACCGACAGGACATTCGACTATTTTTCTGAGCAAGCAAACCAAGCAAGCAAGCAAATTCAAGACAAAACCATGCCCTCAGGGAGCGGGGGGTAGAAAATTTTGACAAATCGCCCCACCGTCAAAGTAGTTTCACCAAACTGACCTCGCTTATTTCAGACAAGTTCTGCATCATCAAAGGGTATACAAAAAATAAAAATTAAATAAAATTACACGCAATTATCAAATATCGAATAAACTCCAAATTGAATTAATGCAATCGCAATCAATTACAACAACACTTATTTTATACGTTGGAAGTTTTAAAAATTTATTCATTCATCAACAAAATTAACCAATATTAAAAATACCAACCAACTCCATTTTATTCAATCATTGGTTTGAACTTTCAAAGTTTACGTACGTACAGCAGTAGCAAATTAATACTAAACCGTCAACGCCATACAAGCATACTGTATTATTAATTAGATTGAAGCAATTGAACACAATTTTTTTTAATTTTTCAAAAGAAATTATTAATTTTTGTAAATATCTGTTCTTATTTTGTTTGTTTGAAATTGGAAAAAGTGCAAATAACGTTCGACCACCGTTGCAGCAGTTCCGCTCTCAGCTCTGCAGTCAGCCGATCAGTCACAGCCATTCAACAGGGCAGAAAAGAAACAAGTCACAATCGAAATGTATGCTTTGTCTGCAATTTGTGACAAAATGATCACCAAAATTGCAAAAGCAAGTTTCATAAGAAAAATTTCACACCATTCTGATAAGCAGAATATGAAACATAAATGACACAAAAGTTTAAGAAGAAACAAATTTCAATCCGTCTTCCATATACATATATATTTCCCTTGTTATTATAATGTACTATTATTATTATTATTATCATCAAAGGTTACTGTCATTTATTTATATTTGAAAGAAAATTTTAAAAACTAGAACACGAAATTAAACCAATAATCAAGCACAAACACTCATTGGCAGAATGGCTTGCTTCTGAAACTTGCTTCACACATGCTGCATTGTTATTTTGATCAGGAATGAATCTGAATCTAACTTTCATTGTAATAAAAAGAATCAATTCCATGCTTCAAATGATTCATTACAACCAACAGAAAAACTGTTAGGAAGTAAAAAAAACAACATGCTGGCGTAATTCAAGCAATCAGAATTATTCACCCAGCGTTGATGTAAAATCCATTAATTAGTCATCTACTGTGTCAACTATCCATTTATATAGACGTCAAAAGCCTACGCTTTTCATGTAAAGCAAAAGATAGGGCTGACTGAGTTTCGGAAAACTTCTTTTCACTACTCACAGACGCAAACGTTGTCCTGACAATTCACTACTTCCATTACTGCATAGCATAAATTATACCTCATCACTCGTTTAAACATTACACTACACATCATCGCTTTTCAAGAATGTATCTACTTATAAATTTTACAACCAAGCACAACCAAACACACATTTGCCAAAACCTTACTTAAACTACACCTTACCAACGAATCACAATGAAACCTACCTATTAGTATTTCATCAATAAATTTAATATATACAAAAAGGAAAAATTCTTTCTAACGCATTTCCTCAAGAGCAACTCACCAAATCTTACAGTACACTATTCAAATGTAGATTCTAACATACAGCAGATCAGAACAGAATTTAATCAGATCAATAAAATTAAATAAAAAATGATATCGGAATAATTAAATTTTACTTGCAGCATAAAAAAAAAACATTACAAATACAATTCCAACCGCTAACAGAGCTGAAAAATCATTCTAGTTGCAATGGAAAAATTCTACAGTATCAATGAAAAGTTAAAAGCATTGCCAGTTGACATATGGATATTGGACTCTGCAGGTCAAAAAAGCGCGTCGTATGGTCGCCCGCTGACCCGATACTCTTGTCAACTCTTTGCCAAAGGTCATGGGAACAATCGGCACCAACTCCATTTCACAAAAGATACCTGGATATAAAGGGACAAAGGAAAAACGGTAATAATGAAAGAGGTCGCCCGATTTAAAAATTCACTATCACAGTGTGCAGTAGTGGGCAGTTAGCAGTACCGCGATAGTTCAATTTATACACTGACGTGAGAAAATAACAAATATGAAATTAACAATAACAACAAAAATAATTTTAAAAAAGTATCAATAAATGAATAATTAATTCTTGTACTGAAACGAAAAAAATGATAAGAAGAAAGTTGTCATTTATGAATAATTTACAACTAGACAGAGAAGATTTCAAAAGTGAAATAAAATTTAAAAAAAAATTATAAAACTGAATGAGCATCATAAATACTGCTAGTATGGTGGTGGTGGTGGTGGTGGATGTATCAACGAAGCCGACCGTTGCTGCTCATTGGAAAATGCAATTCTATCGACCGATGATGGCTCGTCAGCGAAAGTCCACAAGGAATGGAGAACAATTTGTCAAATCGATTTGGTTTTGGTTAGAAAATAATAGACCAAATTTAGAATGAACGACAATCCACTTCACGAAAATGAAGCTTTATAAAAGAAGAAGAAGAAGAGATGAAGCCGCGATCGACTATCGCACTAACGAAAAAGCACACGTCTAGTCTTATATATTTCTGATGCTAGTTCTTCCATTTCGGTTCCTGTTCAAATCGAACATCGCGACAACGATGACAACAAGCTGTCGCCACTGTTCAATTTTCACGCCAACTCTTAATCCTGAGCTTAACAGTAGAGTATTCGATGTCATTTATCTGAACATTTCATCCTAGTCTCAGAGTCCCAGAACTACGAAGAAAGAATACAAACGAAAATGTAACAGAAAAAGAAACAACCACACGACATCACTGAGACTAGATTCACATGCATTCACTGCACAATTATCCAACAAACAATAAATAATAAATAAAATTTTGATCATCATCTCAAGAGCGAAAAACACGTTCAACAACCAAAAAAAAAACAACAATTCCAAAGAAATATATAATATGCAAAAGTAATTAATTACCTGGCCTCAAAAATTTCACCGCCACCGGCCCTCCACGTTCACAGCAATGATCCAACCACTTCTGTGCGTCGTAGCTGGTCAAGCCGGACAGTTTTCTGCCACGAGCTTCCAAAAGCACGTCATCATTTTGAAGCCTCTGCTCGCCGGTTAAGTAGGTCAAACGTTCAGATCGTAGGTGTGCCACTGAAAGCAGAAAACCGTTCTCCGAGCCACCGGTGACCACGAACGGACACTTTTCCTGCGGAACAAACGACAACACCACGTCACAAATCAGCGCTGACCAATGTCCACTTGTGCTTGACTCTTTAACCATCACTCACTGCCGCATCGCAAGCACTAGCCGCGTTACACTGCACCAATTCAATCACTGCCAGCTGCGCCTAATTCAAAAGCACCAGTTTACAGTAGGAGGGAAAATAAAATTCGATCTTCAAGTACGAACTACATAATAATAATAATAATAATAATAACATTGTTGTAGAAATATTTCAAATGCGTATTGTTTCAATTGTACAAAAGTCACGAAAAATATTTCGTAATATTATATATATAATTTTTTTTGAAATACAAATACATTGTAAAAAGTTGTAAACTGATTTCACAAATCTTTTCATATGTCAGTGAAATGATACAATCATTTTGACAAGGAAAATATCAAAACCATTCCCTGACCTGAAATACTCAAAGACACGTACGTAAATATTGTCGACATGTACGTAAATTCCACTCCAAAATATGCTTGTACAAATAAAAAAGTGTTTCATTTTGCATACACTGCAATGAAAACTGAAAGTTACTTTGCCAACTGGTAACATTCTACCTAGTACGAGAATTAAAAAAAAAAAAAACAAACTTTCAGAATGTGAAAAGTGAATAAATAAATTACAATGACGTGTAAAATGGAAAAATCGGCCACATTCTATTCACATTCTACATGCAGACGTTAAATGGATTAATCATCAATAGCTGATTAATATTAAATGCCATCGTTAACCTTGTTCAATAAGGGTTGTGTTCTCACAATACTTTATCTCTAGAATTTGATCTTGTTGAACAAAAATGGATCTCACGCTGGTGATGATGACGAATATCAATGAACGAACAAATCATATATCAATAATTTCAATTAATCATCATCATCATCATCATCATCATTATCAATCGGCTTGCTGATATGAATAAGATAAACATCAGAACACGAGTACAAATTTGAAAACAACTTAGCAAAATCGTTCATTTCAACGGCAGTCACAACGATCATTCATCATATTCTACAAGCAATCAAAATAGCAGAACAGAAATGAATAAAAGTAAGCAAAACAACAATGCTTAATCATGAACATTTGTCGAAACAAATCTTTTCATCGATCATTTCATCTTTCAATAAATGATCAAACAAACTATTAAAGGAGAGCCACAATTTAAAGGCACCAATTTTTTTTGATCAAAAAATAATTTTCATTTCAATAAAAGCAAGTATCAAAAAGCGTTATCCATTATCCTTTCTTTGAATGAATAAATAGTCTGTTTAAGAAAGAATGTGAAATTCAGTTGCATCCGGCAGGCTATTCGTTCAAAATTTTCATATTATGCTTCAGGACAAAAATGCATTCAAGCAAATGAAACTATGAATAAGAAATTCTCGTCGTTTTCAATTATGTTGGATAAAAATGTTTCAACATATTTAACGTTGAAAAGAAAAAAAACTGAAGTTTTCCCAACGAAAATCGAAATCATTAAATTAAATATGATCATTTCAAAAAGAAATGTATTTATATAAATTTCCACAGTATTCTCATGAATATTTTTAAAAAATTCAAAAGAATGATTGCTGGTATTGTATTGGTGACATCAACGCTCATCGGATGCAGAAATTTGAATATATATATATATATATATATATATATATATATATATATATATATTTATATATATATTACTCAAGACAAAGACACCTTCATAGCATGAAAGTATAAAACTTCTCATCCCAGAAGTTTGATAATAGAAAAAAAAACAACAAGTATTTTCTTCAATTTTCAATTATTTAAATTACTTACTCTATTTTGAGTTTGAAACTTTCAATTTTCAAACAATATAAAAGCTTCAAAGTACCAAAAAATATTGATAGATTGTTGATCAAAAACCAAAGCTCACCAAATTCACAGCTTCGGCAAAATGATAGTGGAAATATTTTTGTCAAACGTGACGTAAATGATCAGTTTGAAATAAATAAATAAATAAATAAAACCAAGCTTGCGTAAATGCTAACAACAACAACAACAACAAAATGATGCAAAGAAAAAAGATCTAGCGCGACATAAACACGCTGAAAATGTTGCCGTTGGCCACTTTTTATAATGCAAACTTATTGAAGGATGATACGTGCTAATAATAATGATGACAAACTATACTTTTTCACTTTTAGCATAACTAAATTGCTGCAACAGAGCATAACTGCCAATAAATAACCATAGTTATTTTTTATTAATAATTACAAGCGCCTATTAAAATTTATAAAATTACAGAAAATTTGGAAAATGTTAAACAATCGTCTGCTAAACAACAAACAATATCTCATACTCTCTTTTTTTATAAATATAAATTGTAGAAAATTTCATCACACTAATTTTCAAATCATCTGATGATTCATGAATAAAATAATAAAACCAAAGTAAAACAAATTAAAACAAATGTCAAAATTGATTAAAAATGATCATTTAAATTATAAAATTCAAGCAAATTCTTCTATAAAGATTACATCAGAAGAAAACAGCAAAGCAAAATAAAATAGAAAAAAATAAAGTTTACCTCCATCCGGACAATAAAGCTCAGTTGTGATGTGAACATTCTCTGTGCGCAAAGTGTATCAACGAGGTAGATTTGAAAAAGCAGAGGCAAAAGGCGACGAAAATTAGAATAGGCGCATTTGCATAATCACTTAAATAATAAGAATCATGTAAAACAGGTTAAACAAAAGAAATCGGTTTAAAATATACAACATCGTGTGTGTGTGTGTGTTCTGCATGTACAACACCGTAATAGAAGAGTAAAAAAAAGATGAAAATAAAAATGCCAGTGCAAAACATATTTATTCAATAATCAAAGCATGGACAAATCATAAATTGCATTTCTTGATACAAGGTATACGCGACTAGAACAGATAGATATGTATAAAAAGGAGAGGAATATATGTTGTTTAAAATGTATAACACGCACATTGAACGTTGAAATAAAATTATTCAGGCTGTTTTCGCTCCTTTTGTTTTCCTACAATCAGAAGAGATTGCTTCAATTGAAAGAGATACACCATGTTCCATATTGTTTGCCATCAACATTGTATGACGGCTTTCACGTAGCAAGCGTTTGGCGGTCAGATCATCAGTTCCTTAATTTAGAATTAATTTACAAGTAAACTTTTTGTCTAATTTTACATAAATATTCATATTTATTTATTTATTTATTTGTTACCTTCCAATCGAAGAATGATAGGCAAACGAGAGCCAATTTTTTCCATAGCTGCAATTACGCCACGAGCAATTGTTTGGCAATTTACTATACCACCAAATATATTTACAAAAATCGCTTTCACCTGCAAATAATCAAACAAAAATTCATCATATACATATTTCTAAAAATCACTTGTAAAATTGAATTTAAAGTAAAAAATAATACAGAAAAAAGAATCTCATCATACTTTTGGATCGTGAGATATGATTTCAATGCCGTGGCTAACTTGTGAAGCATCGGCTGAACCACCGACATCAAGAAAGTTAGCCGGTTCACCACCATGCAATTTGATCAAATCCATCGTAGCCATAGCTAAACCTGCGCCATTCACAAGACAGCCAATATTTCCATCCATGCTTACAAAATTCAAACCATACAACTCTGCTTCAAGTTCACGAGGATTTCTGTCTGATAAATCAGTAAGAGAAAAAATTTCCCTCTGTCTGAAAGAGGCATTGTCATCGAAGTGCAACTTCGCATCCACAAGATATACTGAAACAAAATAAAAATGATCCATCCATTAAATATAAATTATAAAAATAAAAAATGCAAAAAAAAGTATAATAACACTACCATCACTATTTGTAGTTTCACAAATTGGATTCACTTCGATCATCGTAGCGTCTGTACGAACAAACATCTCGTACAAGTGTAAAATTTCATCTCTTGCCTATATTCATTGAAAATTGAATATTAATAATCATTTTATTTTCAAATAATTGATTACAGTTACCACCTTTTCGGTTGCGTTTTCTGAAAATTGTAAAAATTTTGCAATTTTCAAAGCTACTGCTGGACTCAAGCCTACTTCCAAATCAATGGGAAGCTAAACGAGAAAAATGATTGAAAGCAGCAAACAAAATGTGCAGTTCTTATTATTATTTAAATTTTTTTTCTTTTTCAGTATAAAAACCTTCAACATCAGTTCCGGTGATTTTACTGAAACTTCTTCAATGTTGACACCACCCGAAGGACTAGCAATAATCAGTGGACTTTCCAACGTCCGGTCAACCATGATCGCCAAATAGCTTTCTCGCCATATTGGTACCGACTCTGCTATCATTACCTGAACAAAATGATAAACAAAAATGCAAATACAACAATTCATGATGAAATAACTGCAATCAATTCGAACCTTTTTCACCAATATCCCATCGGATGACGTTTGATTGGTAAATAAACGATGATTGACCATTTTCTTGACATACTCAATAGCTTGTTTAGGGCTTGAATTAATATGAAAATTATGAAAAATAAATAAATAAATAAACAAACAAATAATCAATACCTCCTGGCTAATTTCACTCCGCCTTCTAAGCCGTTGTCAAACCTGCCCTTACCTCTACCGCCGGCTAATATCTGCGCTTTCACAACGTACTCATTGGCTACTAGAAAAAAGCATCAATTAATAATGAAAGCAAAAATAAATAAATAAATAAATAAATAAATAAATAAATAAATATCCTTTTTTTAATACCAAATTTGTGCAATCTCACAGCCGCCTCTTCTGCAGCTTCAACAACGATAAACTTTTGAACTGTCAAGCCAAAATTGTCCAACAGCTGCTTACTGTGATACTCTTGCAAATGCAACGCTCGGCGTGCTAAAACTTCCAATTGCAATTGCATTACAAGCACACAGAATACCAAGAAACGCATAAAATACAAAGAGTAAAAAAATGCCAACAATTCTTTACCTGATGACAACTGCCAGCCATATGGAACACTAAGATCTGTACGTTTCAACAGCCGTAAAAATGGAACTCTCATGCCCGACAGCAACAATATCCTGTATGTTTGATTAAATAAAAATACAAATGAAACAAAGAAGAACAAACGTAAAAGTAACATAGTTTTGCACAGTTCGATGCATAAATGTACAAAATTATGGACAGCGTTTTTTTTTCAATAAACGTTTATTAAAATTCAAATTGTTGATATCACTAAGTAAGATCAATAATAAGATTGAAAAAAAAGTTGATTTCACCAGGCAACGATTTAAAAGCTGACTTTAAAAAAGCAGTACGCTTGGGTTGAACAAAACAAAAAATAAAAAATTCACTCGTCCCATTCGTTATCTTCATCGTCATCATCATCTTCTTCTTCATCGGATGAATCTGTAATAAATATTAAAGAGGATAAAGCAACAAAAACATCAGAATACTCAAAAGTATTAAGCAGTTCTAAACAATCATTTCAAATAAATACAACAACAACAACAACAACAACAACAATAATAATAATAATAATAATAATAATATATTTGACGTGCTGATTGCCTTTTGTGAACAATTTTTTTAAAAAAAAAAAGCTTTTTACCACTCTCGACGCCCATTTGCCCTCTTCGTTCAAGCAGAGCTCGAGCTAAAGCACCAGCAATACCGCCCATTTTTTCTGCTTCATCATCCTTAGCATTTGATTGTGGCATTTTTTCTACCTGAATACAATATGACTTTATTTTTCCAATCAAGCTTATACAAATATGCAAGGGAAATTAATACACACACACACACACACACACATACACAACGTACCGGTTTCAGGTTGACTCCCTGTGCAATTTGGTTCATCAGTGCCATTCGGTTGTCCACAACTGCTGCTGGCTCTTTGGCAGTGTTCGACGAGCGTTCATCGACGACATGCTTCAGCGCTTTACCTCTGCGAATTTCATCCAACAAATTTGAACGTGCAGATTTGAATTTATCCTCGACCGAAGCAACCATTTCCGTTGAAAACGGAGGAGGCGGAGGAGGCGCTGGAGGTGGGGGCGCAGCGGGCGCTTTTGGAACCATTTCTTCTGAATGAAACATCATCATAGGCGGTTGATGCTGTGCCGACAGCAAAGGTGGTGGTGGTGGTGGTGGTGGTGGCGGCGGAGGCGGTGGCTGTTGTGCAACATTCGAAACCGTTGAAGCCATTGTTGTTGTTGTTTCATGAAAACGTCCTCCGTGAATGGGCGGTGCTGGCGGTCCGGCCGACAAAGATGAATAGCCAGACGGAGGCAAAGGTCGCTGCGGCTGTTGTACAGGCGTGGGAACATCCTTAACCGCAGGCAGAGCGGGTCTGCTTGGAGGTACACCTGAAAATCCATTTAATTCGCATTTGCGCATCGTCTTGCGCCACTCACCTCTGTTTGATATACCCATATTTCTGCTGTTATGCATTCCAACGGCAACAGTGGAACGGTTGTGTACCGGCTTCTCTTGCTTCAATTGCCTCGTCACAGCTTCAATACCTCCCATTTGGTTTATTACAGAGTAAATGGCTTGTTTTTCAGTTTCTTGGAAATCGGTCGGCAAATTCAGCTTGGACAAAATTGCCTTCAATTCTGGATCGGCACCTTCCCCTTCGGCGGTAAAGCCTTTGTTTTTATCCCAACCAATGTGAGCACGATGCCTTCAAACAACACAAAACTCTAATTTTACCCTACACCTATTCACATACTGTATATAGTGTACTCGAAATTTGTTGGATTGCCAATTTCTTTTTTATCAATTTTTCTCCTACTCTTTTTCCTTTTCGCTTTCTGTGTTGACGTCAATCCACTAGTAACTGACGTGAACGGCATCACCACACTCATGCTGGTTACCGAAGAATACGTTGGTGCCATAGTATACATGGAATGAGGTTCAGAAGGTGCGACTGTGCGAGAAGCTGATTCTAAATAAATGCAAAAATTGCTAATTAAACCTTTAAACTCTGTACATGCAAACTATTTTATTACCTCGTTCAGCAATTCGATTTTGCAACTTTTGAATTTGACAATGAAAGTCATTAGCCTCGTCAACGCTGGCAAAGTTCAAGCCAAACATACAATACTAAAAACAAACTATCAAATACCTACACTATAATAAAATATGAATAACTTGAAAAAACTCATACGTCGCCTTCGAAGGCTAACAATTCGTCGCACAGACGAGTCGAGCTGAATTCATCGTAAACCTCCTGTTCCCATACAAGGAACCCTTTCTACAAATACAAATACAATTAATGCTAATAGTGGTGGTTATCAATAGACAAACAGCAGCTACCTTAATGTCGTACATTCTTAAGAAATAGCCACGGGCATTGTAATCTTTCACGAGACAAACCACACCAAACTGTTTGCTCACCCAGAGATCAGGAGTGTGATGCTCAACAGAAAGAAGCTGCGCAACAGCAGTCGATAAAGTCTATTGATGACAAAAAAAAATTTCATTATTTCAAGCTCAAGTATATTTTAAAATAAAAAATCGCAGAGCAAATGTTTAATAACCATGCAAAAACAAACAGTTTATTAAGCTTTACAAAATAAATAAAGATTTGAAATTTTCACTGCAAACAGTTCACGCTTTATGAAGCAATAACGGGAGGCAAACAATAATATATTTTTAATTCCACCAGATTCATCAGTTGCTATTTATATTTACAAAATTATTCTGGCAAACGTTTGCTACAAATTCGCAACCAGAAATCTGCAAATTTTGCTTACTGGGGTAAAGCAATCAAAATGCAACTTTTGGAGGCCAATTGCAACGGCTTCATTTAATAGCAAACAACAAACTCGTGCATGCTCATCGTGTACAACAACATCATTCATTGTAAAGCAAATACAATAAACATGAAATTGAAAGTGTTGCAAACAAGCATTGCAATTGAAAAGTAAATAGAAAATTATGACATTACTCATCAAAATGCAAGAGAAACAAACAAGTCAAGCGTACAAAACATTCAGATTCAAAATTCAAAACAACAACAAACTGTACAGATGCATTTAAAATTAATAAAAATGCACATGCAAAATTTTTACTTTAAAACACTTTGAATATTCTCAAAAAATTAAAAAGAGATATCATTGTGTAAATGAAAAAATTTCTTTATACGCTTAAGCAGCACAACTGCATGCAGCACTGCTCTGCAAAGTCAAACTATATTCGATCAAAATGCAAATTCCCTTACATAATTTTTCGAGCCCAAACATCGAAACACTTGTTCATTTTCTTCTGGAGAAAGCAACAAAGAATGTTTGTTTGTTGGGCGAGACTTTTTTGTTCCACTCATAGACGAAACAGAATTCAAACTGCTTTCTATAGGGTGAATGACTCACCGCATCAAACCACAGTGATCCATTGTTAGTTATTAAACTTGAAAGCAAAATTCGACACACGATAATGGCGGCCAAGGCAATTATTAAACAATACTGCCCTGAAAACAATACTGCCTGCCCAACAACCAGCTACACTGAAAAAGACCTCAACTTGAAGATATGGGTAGATAAAACAATAACATACAGTATATAAAAATAAAGTGTTATTCTACAATTTACCGTATTATCATGCTATGTCATCGTTGTACTCAAAATATGATCCAAACATCAAACGAAAATTGATAAAAAGAAAACTTCTGAAACACAAATAAAAAAATTATTTTTTAAATATTAACTTTCAATGAATTCAAATATCTAAAGCTAAACAAACTGTATACGTACATGATTTGCATATTGTATTTATTATATAATCATTCAATAATTTTTAGAATACGTAATAAATTAATTCTACTTAATACTGTTTGCTATTGTAAAGAATTTTATGATGAATGAAATAAAATTCAAACATTTATTTTTAATTTATTATGTTTTAATTGAACTTTGACACCGTCTCAATTCTATTCCAGTTCAATCAAATCATACTGTTTATCATATTAAAAGAAATATTGCATTTATACAGTAGTGCAATTTTATGTATTTTCGCAACAGAACTTGATTTTCATTATAATGTTTAATTTCACATTGACTGTTTGACTTAGTCACATTTCACATTAGGTTAATTTACAACACAGGCAACAAATCATTTCTAATTCCCTTGTGCAAATATGCTTTATTCAGCTTTATATGTTAATCTTACTTTTTATACGCACAGCACATGCAACTATATCGAATGAAAAGAAATTGTAATTAACGTATAATACTTTACGAAGTTTTGTTATAGAATTATGGACGATAATGAAAACCCCAATTTGGCGTGTATGTTGGCTCTCATAAAATCAAATGATCCTGTGGTATCTGACGAAGTCTCTACTACTTTAAAAAACATAATTAATAACGGTCAAGAACTGAGCTTCCATGCTGAATTTTTTTCTTAATAAAAAGTCTTTTTATATTCTAGGTGACAATGATATTTTGAAAAATTGTTTCGAGCATTATGTGAAAATCGGCTGCAAAGTCACCCTTGACATTCTAGCATCTGTTAAAGCGCCAATGAATAGGGTAAGAAATTTTGAAAAACAATCCGATGAAAAGACTTTGGGAATTTTTCACAGTAACACAGAGTCATATTTAAGATTTTGCTTGAATACATGTCATCAATACTACATATGCACCCATTTGCTGTACTGGATTTTTTGTTTCTAACTGTGAAGAAATCTCCAACGTGGATACATCATTTGACAGAGAATGTATTTTTTAAAAATTTGACAGAATTCGTCGAAGTAATAATAATAATAATAATGCAATGAAATAGAAAAGAAAATACCTTCATTTTATGACTTCCCTTCTCCTTCAGCAAAGCAACAACGTTGCGTTTGTAATCGGTATTCTGTACGTCTTGGCCAGTTTGCTGCCACAGTTGCCGTCTTTGAGCACGGAATTAGACACTCTTTTTGGTCTATTCATAGCCGCAGCAAAGTTACTATACGATAGCGGTAGTGAAATATTTTTTCAACTAAATTTAAACTAATCTCGTTTACACTGCTTTCAGAAACTGGCTATAAAAGAGCTTTGCGAAAAGCTCTGGTGACTTACTGTCAAAGTCTTTACACGTTGTACCCATGCAGTTTCATCGGATACATGCGTTCTGAGTTCGCCTCACAGCCTCCGAATTCATCTCAACTGTTATTCTTCGCGACAGTTATCCGAGTAGGAAACTGAAAATAACTTAATTAATACGGCATGTGCATGATTTTGATTTCAGCCAATTCTGAAAGCGATCACTGTACATCCACTCATAATAACAAGCACGAAAGATGCCGAAATATCGAAAGATAGGTGAGCAGTTGTAGAAAGCAATTAAATGAAAATTATAGTAAATTTTTCAATTTAATGATTTCATTCTCTTCTTGATTTGCAACTGTTTTTTACCTACCTAGCAAACTACACTTTTGTAGAGATGAGTCACATTTGAATACAGTATAAATATAATCAAGTAAGACTTGAAAAATTGAAGTTGAAATGAATTGAATGCTCAGTGAAATAGTAGCGTTGTAATTGTAATGATAAAATTTCCTATTTTTTCACATGTCTGATTTATAATCGTGTACAGTTGTCGAATTTTTTTCATTTTAGATGGCTGAACAAAGAACCGAGGGACAGTTTTATCGAAAGTTTGGACGTGAGTGTTGACCAGACGGACGACTGTATGCTTGAATGCATTCCAACCGAAGTGACAACTGTTCCTAATGTTTATTACGCGAATTGGCAAGGAGCGATTTCGAATTTCAACAGCGACGCCATCGCTTCATCGGACGTGGTCGAGCTGCATCGCAGGGGTAGTGGTGGCAATTCGGCGTCGTTCAGGTCCAAATTCAGAAATCAGAGATCCGACTTGGAGGATGCGAGCTCGGTTGACGGTAGAGTGGCTGCTGAGAAAAACGAACAGAGGCCAAGGTTGCGTTGTCAGACAACGCCCAAGTCCGAGCATGAATTGTTGGCTTCGAAGCGAGAGAGGGCGGTGCATGAGTCGAGGAAGGCTTTGAATTCGACCACAACCAGCGCCAAAGATAGCTCGACCGATTCACCACGTCCCGTCACGCCAACTTTTGGTGGCAACCTTTCAGTCGGTTCATGCAACGAAGATCCCGGTGCGAGGAGCAATTTTTCATCCGCCGCGTCGCATCAGCAGCTGAAGCAGAGGAGAAGCTTTGGCAGCGCCATAGCCAAGCTTTTCCGATTACCCCAGCAGACCACCGGATCCACTTCCAACGCCCCAAGCCAGGTGCCGCCGTCGCCTTCGACGAAGATGTTCGGTCTGGGCGAGTCGGCTTTTCCGAACATGATTCGCCTAGTGGAACGGGATTCAGACGCGCGGACTTTGCTTAAACAAGCCGAAGCTCAGCCGACCGAGATTGCTAAAGAAGCTAACGAAGAAGATTCACCAACAGCAGTTGAGCAGCTCAGAACGATGACCAAAGAGCCACAGCCAAATCTGGCCGCTGTCACTGCTGACGTGAAGCATTGTTCGTCGATTAGCAGTTCCACGGGTCAAGTGTTTTCTGGTAAATCATCGTCATTTTTCGGTCCTCCACCACAAATGCGCAGCATCAGCAGTGCCGGTCAACAACAACAACAGCAACAACAACAACAACAACGGAAACTGACCAAACAGACCAGCTCTGCAGTATTGTGCAACAACAGTGCAACTGTCGGCACTGCCGGCATGTCAGTAACTGCCAGCGCACAGCTAACCAAAGCAAAGCACGAAGACAACAAAACTGAGAAGAAGATGCCAATTTTGCAACTAAGGCGCTTCTCGTCTTGCCCAAATTTGACTTTCACCACCGGCGACAACAACAAGCCCACGTTCACCAATACGCTGGTGAACACGACTTTACCGGCGTCGCCGTCAATTTTCCCAGCATTTTCTTCCAGTCCCATCCAACAGCAGCAACACGGTGACATCAGACCGGGTAATTTGATTGTTGAGCAAAATACAACATTCATTGCCTGACGTTGATTGAAATGACATTTTAATTTCAACTTTTCCCTCACTTTGCATGCTTTAGAATTGGAAGTGAACTTCAATTCAGTCGACGAAATGTACATCAACTTGGGTGAAGAATTGTACTCAGAGATGACGGGGCGTTGGACAAATTCGTACAACAGACCAACGGATACCGTTCAAGCACGGCATTCCAACGACAACGTAGACGAAAAGTCAATTCAAGTTGACAACGCCTCCATTTGGAAAACGAAAATACATCTACTGGAATATGAGCTAGAATTCGAACGGTACAAAAGAGATCAACATGCTGAACGCAATCAACGTCTGAATGGTGAATTTATTGCATTTATTACATACGTACATACTGACCGGTAAATTGTGCTTTGTGATTGTCGGTTTGCAGATCGGTTGAAGCATTTAATAGCGTTGGAACAGTATTTGCAGAACAACATAATACAGATACGTTGGCTGTTCCATCAACGTGCTGTGCTGAACGAGCGAGTGGCAAAGTTGAAAAGCGAAAATCTACGCATTCAGAATACATTTTTGGAAAAAGAGCGAACATGGTTGAACAGATACGCTCAGCTGAGTCGAGTACATGCATGCCAACATTAACACATATATACATATACGAGAATAATGACGAGAATATGTGATGTTGTAATTGATAATTCAATTTTTGTTCTCTTCCAGGAAAATCAACAATTGAAACAGAATGTGCAAGCAGTTGAACAAACAGTCGATTCAATTGAAGAAGAAACTATTAAAGTTTTCCAAGAGCTAGAAGTGGTGAGCAAAGAACTTACAGAGAAACAACTTAAAATGGAACTGTGGGAAAAAAATATCCAATCCAGTGGGACTGCCGAGCAGGGTTTACTGTTGACGGTGAGGACCTTGCAAGATCAGCTTGCCACCATGACTGAACAATGTCGAGAACACGAGGCTATAAAGCTCGACTTGGTGATGACCGAAAAACGACTAGCCGAAGTCGAAGCGCTTACTGAACAGCAAGCCGAAGAAATTGACCGTCTGAAGTCAACATCCTGGACAAAGTGCCACAAGCAACGGATTGCCATGCAACAGCCGAGCACGTTGCGTCTGAAGTTGGCTGCGAAAGAGAAGCTCATCGAAAAGCTGAAAGCGCTCACCGAAAGGGAAAACAGCGAAATCCAAGCCTTGCATCACATGCATGCACAGTTGCAAGCTGTTTGCTGTGAAAAGGATTCGCATCTTGTGGATTTTTACAAACAAATGAACACCACCAATGTGGACGACAGTTCAGGACATACGGCTGACAATTCTACCGCTCAGACCGGCGATCCGTCGTCTCTTGCAACGACAAGAACAGAGCCGAACACTTCTTCAGCGGATAGCACTGACAATTTCCGCTCATCGACTTGAAGCGGAACTTTTATTTTAATTTTATTTTAATAAACTGAATGATCCATTCGACATACCATTCCTCTTTTTTATTTTACAACGAATATCGTTTCGATATTCAAAATTAAGTTAAATCAATATAACTGAACAATATTTAACAAAAAAGAAAACTCACCAAAACTGAAAAGATAATCGCGATAGAACTGTTGCTATTTTCGTGTCCGTATCTTATGAAATTTTACCTGTAACAACAGTAGGAGGTCGCTTTACCTGCCCTCTGTCGTCTAAGGAAAAGCTCGAGAAACTGCCTGAAATAAAATAAAACAATGCTAACTTATTACTTCTTACAGCATTCTTATAAATGCACTGCCAGCAACAGTAACTGATCTTACCGTTTATGTAAAACTAACGCTGCATAAGGTTGCATAATTTTTATGAAAACTGGGATGTACATTTTCAACAACATGCACAATTCAATTCATCGGCAGTTGAATAAACAGTTTCTTATCGAAACTCATACAAGCTTTTTCTTATCTTATCAAATAAGTAGTAAATCAGCAAGCAATCTCAAAATGAGAACTTTTCCATAAAAGCCCATCCAACGCTTACGATTTGAAATACTGAAAATTTTTCAACAAGCAACGTTGAATATAACGTATAATATTTTAAAGCAACCCGTGTTCATTAGAAAACTTTCAATAAAAATAAAAGCAAAAAAGCAATAGTTACATTTTTCGTTCAAATGAAAGTCTTACTTGCCGACTGTAAACAAACTTTTCTTCGGTAACAACAATAGCCGCAGAAATGAAAGTCAGAAAACAGCAACAACATCACTCCTCAATTTTACAACCATAACCATAACAGAAATCGTTGAATTAAAAATATGAAAATATAAATAAATAAGCTTTACCTTCTTTCTCTGGTTTTACAAACAGTTTATTTTCATATGTTTAGAACAATAAAGAATAAATTGTCCTAACATTTAAAATCATCCATCCATTCATCATTAACTAACCAACGGATAATTGAATCGCACAACTGAGAAAATGAAGATTTGTTAAAATATCATTACTACAGTACAATACAGTAAGATTTACTAAAGTTCAAATGCAAAATGTACAAATGATACAATATTAATAAAACCTTTAAATTTATTATAAAATATACAGCAGTAACTTATTCATCTGAAAAAATTTAGCTGAGAAATAAAGAAATACAAAATATTTTGTTGGACAAGCATTTTGTTGGCAAAGGACATGCTTTCTTCCTGAAATAAAATAATAGCAATAATTTCATTTATAATTATTATAAGCATTAAGTAGTGTTTGATCAATAATAACAACATATATCATCACCAAATTGCTTACATTGCACACATGCACACACGAATGGATTACACCTTTGGGAATTTATTAATAAATTTCCAAATGTTGGCAGTTCAAAATCAGTTGAACAATTATTATCATTATTATTATTATTATTATTATTATTACTGCTTTTGTTTTTATTTGCAAGAAAGGTTGTTTATTCATCAGAGATGATCCAAAACCAAAATTAATATCAATATTGAATTCTGGTGATGGTAACTGATCAGCTAAAAAATCAAACTGATCGTTGTTTAAAATATTATTAAATGAACCATTTCTTTGCAATGGGCAAAGCGTAAGCAGAAAATGCAAATAATGAACCAGCGAAAGTAGGACTTTAGAAACGCGAGAAAACAAATTGAATTAAACAGATTAAAAAGAATCGAATAAGATAAGGTGATCAAAGACTAGAATCAAACTAATTCAATCCAATATGTTCATTACGAGAAATCTGGGAACTGATCATCGTGATTTCGTGTACAGGTGGCCAATGGATACCGACAAACAGTTTGTACAACGCTGCCCCGATCAATCCGCCAATATGAGGACCAAGAATTGGGACCCAGAACCAGTAATTTCGAATGCTTGAACAAAAATGTTGACTTATATATAATTCAGATAGCCAAAAATACGTTATCTGCAACGCCTGCGATCAATCAAATTATTACCTGAACGTTTCAGAACCCCAGCCAGTCAAGGATGTCAGTAAGCGCGGACTGAAATCACGAGCTGGATTAATCGCTCCTCCACAATTGTAACCGAATCCTGATGCGACGGAAAAAATTGCCAAACCAATTAAAAGTGGACCAATTGCTTTTGGCACTTCCATATTCCGTTCATCGGTCACAGCTACAATGACCATCAACAAAATTGCTGTACCCACAACCTAAAATAATGTAACATAAATTTTGCCAAATAAATAATTTTTTGAACAGTTTTTAATTTAAATTTATACTTGATCAAAAAATGATCCAGCAGTGCTTATATGATCACTTGGATATGTGGCAAAAATGCCGGCTGTTGCGTTCGGTCCTGTTACCAATCGATTTCCCATGTCAAACGTATTTATTGCATCTAGTGCAATAAATTAAATCACATAATTGTTAAATAAAAGATAAAAAAAATAAAGCTTCAGTTCACTTGTTCTACCTGTGTAAATTAGAAGTACAATTGACGAACCAATAAAAGCCCCTGAATATTGTCCAAACCAATAAGCAGGCAACATACGCCAACTACAAGCACCGATACTGCACAGCGCAAGCGTGACGGCAGGATTGACGTGACCGCCTAACAGTTGAACAAAATTTGAAAAACATTTAAATGCAAAATTTTCTTTTAATAAAAATACAAAAACGTGCACATATAAAATTGTTGCTGGTTACAAGTGTTAAAATTTATCTTAATTCATAACTAATAATTTTGATATCATAATAACTGACCACCAGGTGCAGTTATTGTTCATTAATTCATAGTTCAAGAGCTTAAATCACGAATGAATAATTTTATCAAGCATCTCTGATTTATCAAACATTTCTGAAACGGTCTTGTTGTCTTGTTAAAGTTGAAATGAATATTCAAAAAATAAGTGTGCATTCAACAATAAATTATTGCAATACAGCAGTTACTAGATATCCACAGTATCGATAACGAGGAAGCCTAATATTATTCTGAGATCAATTTCACATTATTCTTAAAGGTGAAGCGCATGAAATTATAATTTCAATTGTGATTCATGAAATTAAAGATTACAGTGAAACTGCAATTGAATAAATATTACTTTCTGCGATGTTTGCTGATTGTCACGCAAACAAATACGTTTTAGCATCTGTTCCAATAACATCATCATTCTGCATTTAATTTTAAAAATTGAAAAATCCATTTAAAAAATGTTGATGATGATGATATTGTTACAAGCAAAAATTTAACTGTCACATAATTCATCAACATCAATACAGCAAAGAATTAATACTTTCCACTATTTAGCATTCTCTCTTTGGTTAACTTTTTAAATTAATTTCAATCAATATTAAACTATTATTAATTTGAAAGTTATTAAATTATTCTGATTTTTCAAAATATTTAATGCCTTTGGCATTTATAATGAATTTAATGCGTGCGTATAATTGATAACTTCTAGTACAATCAAAAGTATAATATTATAAATGTAAAATTTTGAAAAATGCTCATTTCAAATTAAAACAAACACTTACCGGCATATGAAGTTCACGTCAAACTTAATATTTACAGTTTGCTTTCGTGAATTGCAAACTACAAATATGCTTTGCATTGAAAGCAACAAAAACAATACTGTGACCTTATCATATCAATGAATGCTATACATTGATTAGCAACATGCAAAATGATGTAAAAGTGAAAAAAATTTTTGAACACAATTTTTTCAACACTACTGACCTTTCAAAAGGAAGTTTGCATTAAAGTTTCCGTCCAACTAAAAACCGTTATCAACAGAAACCCCTGCATTCAAGCATTTTAAACTATTCTGATCGACAATCATTTCCAATGCATGTGTCGATTTATCAACATTTATATCGTATATTTTCTGAATCAGCATCCTTTTTGAAAATGTAAATATAGATAATACGCAAATTTTATTTCGTCCATCAGCATCTAATGTAATGATATATTTTATCAAATATTAACACTAGAAAAGTCAAATAACCAAGTTAGCAATTGCGTTAATTATCTGTAAAACGAAGCCTAATGTACAGTCGTGTATTTACTCGCAAAAATAGAAAATTCATCTATCAACTCATTTCTCGACGTACATGAATGTACGTGTAATAGAATAATTGTATCAATGAACATTAGCACTGATCAGTGAAGCAATGAAAAGCAATTAAACAATAAATAACACACATCAAAGAACTTCATAATTATGTTTGATAATGCTGAATTGGACAACATTGGAATAGTGGAAAACTACAAATTTTATGTTGCGAAAATTTGCTGTACTTTATGAAAAAATTGCAAATCGTTCAGCATTTTTACCTCAGCTAGCTAAAGTAATCGTTATAATATAACACATATTCTCTCTGTCTACAAATTTTGATGTTCAATTTATAACTTAAAATACAAAAAACTATATGAAAAAGTTGGAACTATTATTATTATTATTATTATTATTATTATAAATGTGCGCAAATGGGTTGGAAATTTCTTGAATAGAGAAACAGAAATATTTTGTATAGTAAAATGCAGAAAAATTCAAGGAAAAAAATATCAATTTAAATTAATCAATTTTTCAATGCAGAATGTACTTTTCATTGTTTTCATTTTAATTTGCATGTATACGGTTTGAATGTTGAAGAAAAATTGATGAAGCGTTTCCAAAATGATCACCGCATGAGTGAAGAAGAAAATTTTTACATTCTTTTTTTTTTTTTGGAAAAACAGAATATAGGTTAAACTTGAAATTGTCAGGCAAAACGATTTCATCATCTTATTTTCATTCTTGCATTACAGCCTACTCCTCTGCATGGACAACCTGACAATCGAAAAGGTAAAAATTCAATTTCACGCCTGCTATGCTTTGAAATTTGCAAAAAGCACTCAAAGAACCCTGACCTGACTGAAAAAGGAAAAAAATTAGCAGAACAGAAAAAGCTAAAGTTTTTTTTGTTGAAAACGACCCCCATACGATGATATTAACGTTGCTCTGACGTACAAATAAATAAACACTTGAAAATGCTGTTTGAGGTTTGCAGCTAACGAAAAGCCGCTTCCAGTTGCAGTGTTGACTTTAACCGGCTTCGTTGTTAAGCTCGTCACACCGCAAGCCAAAGTCAAACAGAATCTTCAAATTCCAATTAGAAAATCTACTTTGCTTTGTCGGCAAACAGAATTGGCAAGCAAATTGCATTCAAATTGCACCTCACATAGAACGGATATTTCCAAAGAAAGAAGAAAACACATCACTATTCATTGTTCGAAAAATTGTTGGCAAAATTTGTTGTGAAATTAAAATCACACACACACACACACACACACACACACCTTTTCTTCTTGATCAGTATGCTTATAAATGAAAATTGTCGAACATGCAGTGCAAAGTCAAATAATCAAAACACAACAGCAATAACAAGGATAGTACAATGCAAATTTTACCTGAAACTCCACCGCTGATGTAAATGGCAAACGTCAAAGCAAGAGCGTAGGCAACGTTGATGGTAACAAAATTTCCAGCTTGTTGTCGACTGAGAACCGCCTGTGCAATTGCTGCATCCCCAAGCATCTGAAAGTGTAAATGCAATGGAAAAGCTTTTGTTAATGAACAAAATAATAAATGATGCTCACCACAAGTACTAGGGTACCAAAAAATTCAGCCAAAACAATTCGAATCCAAGTTCGATCAGTACGCAGTCGTTTTGCCATTGTATGTTGAACTCTCTTCATCGACTCTTATTATATTGATTATTTAAAATATTATATTAATTCTTTTGTATTATTTCTAATTGAATAAAGCAAAACTGACAAAAAAGGCAATGTACTGATGCAGGCAAGCAAACAAGTCGACCAACCGACAATGTATAATACTGCACACTGAAATGCTGCTCCGTGAAACTGGGGGGAAAGAAATATGCTCTGCTTACTTTTGAAAGCAAGCAACCGTTGGATGGATAAGACAACAATAAATGCTTCTTCAACAGTGAAAAGAAGAAATACACACACGCACAGCAACCAATCAACGAACGATAAGCAATGATCAAGCCTTTCTTTTTTGTTATTGGTGTTGTTGTTGTTGTTGTTGTTGTTGGTGGTGGTGGTGGTGGTAGCGGTGTTACTCATCTGGTTGGTGGTGCATTATAGAATTTCTTCCAAGTAAACAAAATAAAGCCAACAACAACTGGAACCACTTACTGACTGACTGAGTAATTTCAAACGATAAACATTCAACAGTTAGCTAGCTAATCAGCTATTGTTTCAGATTCAACTGTGTAATGCCGTCATCAAAGCGACTGTAAGGTTGAAATTTTGCATAGCAGCAATTCAATTGGTTGAAGAGAAAATTATCAAAAAAAAAAAAAGCAAGACATAGATAAATATATTTTCAACAATTAATGTCAACGATTTTGGACGTTGTTTGCATTTAGCATAATAAAATGCCTTTTTCCAATTAACAAAATCAACACAGTTGAAATTTATTTTCACCTACCACAATACAACATAGCAATTTCTTCACTGAAGTCATCTGAAAAACCAACATCCAAAATAAATGAGTTTCACAAAAAACTGTTCTTGTAAATAAACTTTTACACATTAATAATAATTAAATTTTGTTCACAAAACTAAACTGATGATAAAAAGTAATATTCTGAAATAATTTATTGCGATAATCAGAACAAAATAAATTGAACACTTACTTCTCAGATGACTGCTTTTTTTTGTGTAAACTCTCATTTGGTAAATGAATCATTTCCTATTTTTTTATCCTTTCTTAAAAAAGGACAACCTGGAATGATGCTTTTTTTCTGGATAGAATGCAATTTCATGATTGATTCGACTTGTGATGATGATGATGATGATGATGATGCTACAAATTCCTTTTTTATCCTAGATAAAAATGAATTGTAAAAGAAATTGACGATCAAACCAATTTTTAATTACAATGCAAGCAATTGCAGTTCATCTTTCTTCAAATAAATCGTTCAATAGTATAAAAAGCAGAAATGATCCAAGTAACAAAACACAAACTCCCGTAGGTATACTAGTGGCACATGATGATGATCATCTTTGAAAAAATGTTTCTATCAAATTCAAAAACAAAAAAAAGCTTACCTATTAGTAAGAACGTAAAATATTTCGCAAGTTTCAAATAAGCATAATCTTGATGTTAAAAATGTGAACTCTATATTTTGACTGTTTTCTTGCCCAGCTAATCAAATAAACTTTACAACCAAATAAATTATCGCAAGCAAACACATCCAGTGTAGAATTATCAAAAAATTAACGTCATATCAAGAGGTAGGCTGTAAATTCTTCAGCTTGGAAACAATAAATATTTAAATGTACAAACTCTGAATCATCAGATGAAGTTACTCTTCTTTCTCTTCTGATCAGATAACGTTATCTGAAATGCAAAAGAAAAAAAAATACACGCTAGATGTCTGTATGGTGAAGATAAAATTTTATTCAAAATAAATAAATAAATGTTAAATTGAAAAACAGTTTAAGTTAAAGGTTACATTAAAAAAAACATATACATAAAACAGAAAAAGTAATGAAAGTAAGCAAATTTACTCCATACACAAAATTGGAGGCTATACGGCAGGCCTCAGTGAACAATGGCAAAGGCACAATATATAAAAAAAAACTGCAAACAAACTTTCAAAATCAATTTTTCCAAGCAACTCAGAGAGGCATGTAGATTATTTTCTATAACAGCTTGAACTTGATGGACACAGTGGATCCAATCTGTTCTTGTCCAAGCCGACAACCGTCGCAATCGGTCAGCAAACTGGGCAAATAGGTAAAGATTAAAAGGTGTGGTCCGTTGAACAACAACGAGTTTCACTGATGCCATTATGGAGGCAATACCCGGAGAAGCATTAAGAGAAAAAATAAAGAAATCCAACTAATTGGCTAGCGAGCTAGCTAATTCAGCCAAATAAATGTACGTACATACATACATACACATACAACAGGGAGAGAGAGAGAGAGAGTTGAAAAATCTAAAAGCCGAAGTAAAATTTTTAAGCGCGCTTCGGCAAACGCGCAGCTGATTGATTGATTAATTGACTGTTTTGTTCAATCAAATAAAGAAACAAACATGATAAACTTAAGTCAATGCAATTATTGCATTATTATATCTGTATATATATATATATATATATATACAGTTCAAATAGCAGGAGATTTAACCAGCTCGGCTAGGAGCAGCGTCGAACACTGTAATCAGTTGTACATGTGACTTGCAAGCGTTAACACGCTTCTCTAGAATTTTCGTTTCTTGTACAAACGCTTCCATCATGCCCATACTGTGGCTTTCCATACAGTCCAAAACGTGCACTATATTCAAACAATAAAACATCAGTCAGTTGAACATCAGCTAGCTGCGTCTATTGTCACTTGCTCAAACTCTTCTTATCCTGCTAGCTTAAAAAAATTAGCATGCAAAAGTATGCATATATACGTGATGCATGAGCATGTGTGAATAAAATTTTAGCTCAAGTAATCATTTTGAAAACAAAAAGAACAATAAAAATAAAAGAACAAATTTTCTGTACACGTGTGATGCCACACAACTGCTGTCACTATTGCACATTAAGTTACTATTACCATTATTATTACTGCTGTTGTAGCATTCAGAGACCAAACCAAACTATGCTCATTTCACTTTCAATATCATAATGAATAAGTAAAAACAAAACTGTTAAATCATATCTTAGTGTAATCATACTGATTCACAAAATATTCACTTCATGTATAAATAGATGGTAAAATCTGTTCTGTCAATAAAACAACAACAACAGCTGAACGCTACAGGGTGATCAACATTATATACATACATATCAATACTTACAGTCATAGCACCATTTGCTTTCAGGAACTCCCAAACGTTCTTTCGCTTTGCGCAACTCCACCTTCAATGCTTCTTGTTTAGCTTTCAGTTGATCAATTTTTGTTTTCGATTTTTCCATCTCTTCACGTGTAAGACTTGACGATCTCGATGATAAAAAATACTTTGGGCGTAACAAAGACGACGGTAAACCGAATATTCCTTTATTGGATGGTGAACCTGGACTTTGTGGAGCGCTTTTGAATCCTCGTCCAATAACATCTGAAAATATAAAAAATTAATCAATCAATCAATAAGATTTGTAAAAAACATTTTAATAATAATATAAGAATAAAAATTCAAACTGCTCACTCATGAACCATCTTTTCTTTGGACTACGTTCACTAGCCGAAGCACCGCTGTCGACATCACTACCCGAAGCAGCGTCTGCATCGCTTGAAGATTGGGGACTTTGTTTTTCCAAATTTGCATTCTGCACTTTACTTTCAAATCCTCTTCCATTATTACCATGCGATAAAGTGCCCACAGTGATGTTTGTTGCAGTTGTAACCTGTTGAACAACGTTTCCACTCTTATTCTTGACGGCATTGTTAGCGCATGTTGTATTATTATTATTATTATTATTATTATTATTATTATGATTATGATTAGTAGTAGTAGTAGTAGTAGTAGTAGCAATAGCAGTGCTGGTGGTGGTAGCAGTAGCAGCAGAAGTAGAAACATTGCAAGAATTGATTGCAAAGATAGTAGCAGTGGTGCATGGAACTTGTACGGTTGGGGTGTTGGCAACTGTGGCTGTAGTGTTGATGACCAGTCGTTGACGAGGCTGTGTCCGCGGTGCCAGTTTCGCATTGACGCTGCTTCCCAGAGATAATTTTCCTCCGGCAGTACGATGCAACGTACCCCTGGGTGGTCGGATAAACGACTCTGAACTTGGCGTCAAACTGTTGTCACTTCCTCGACCACTGCTCATCGACCTAGCCACGCCTGCTCTGCACGGTTGTGTCAGTTGCTTTGGACAAGGGGAGACGATCAAGCCAACCGTACTGTCATGA
The DNA here is from genome assembly GCA_001447645.1 of Trichinella pseudospiralis. Classification (NCBI taxonomy): domain Eukaryota; kingdom Metazoa; phylum Nematoda; class Enoplea; order Trichinellida; family Trichinellidae; genus Trichinella; species Trichinella pseudospiralis. Next base: position 94,221 of record JYDV01000114.1, on the reverse strand, counting down.
CCGCCAGACTCGTAACCTGACGAGGTTCGTTGACTTGGCGAGTGAGAACCTCTGGGGGTAAATTTCGGAACCCTGGCATTGGCGAGAAGAAGATGCAACGGCGATTTGACACGAACTTGATGGAACGCGTTCGCTGGATCCGACTTTTTTTCTTTGATTGCCTTGCCAACAGCGGCCAGATTCAATTTTGGCAATTTCGACTCACCACCGCTGGTGTTGGAATTGCAATTCTTCAACCTGGTCGAGATTGACTGGCTGAACTTAAGCTGCTGAGATTTGGAACCTCTGCCGGAACAAAGGACCGGCTCGAACATTTCAATCGCCTGACGGTAGCTTCCACTGGTTGGCGGTGGCAGTCTATCGAACAGCTGCACAACGCTGGGCCGTTTCTCCACCTCGTCCAAAAGTCCAGACTGACTAACTGAAACCGGTGCTGGAATGCGGCTCTTCTCCACTGCCGTTGTCGACACGCTTTCTTCGAAACACGCAAAACGTTCTTTACCTTCTGGATCGAGTCGTTGCTGCTGCTGCTGCTGCTGCTGCTGCTGACCAATGCTAAACGAGCTGACACCAGCAGCTGGCTTTGGTTGTTGGGTTGGCACGTTCAACAGCAGCGCTTGTTGAGCACGTTCGGCTTTCAACTTTTGCAAAATGTCCAACGAACGCACTGAACTCAAACTCAAGCTCGCTTGCATGGCGAGTTCTAAATCCTCATCCGACGACAACGACGGTGCGTCTTCGTCGACAGGATCCGCTAGTGCACTAGCTGTGCAAATTGAAATCGAATCTGAACATCTCGTATCCACGTCATCGGTACTGAGAATGCGCAAACGACCCGCTGAATCTGAAAATGCGGCACTGATCGATTCGGTGATTCCATGCAGCAAAGTTTTCGTCTTCTGACAATGGTCCGCTGGAGGGTGTGCATTGGAAGAATACTGTTCAGACAAACTGTCCTCTTCCACTTCGACAATATCTTCCAAAAAACGAGCTTCTGGAGAACCGTAAAGCGAACTCCTCGTTAGCTGGACATTCCACTCTTCGACATGTGGCCGAGACAACGATACGTCGTCTGCAGTGATCGAAGGCTGAGCTCCATTGCCGCCACCACTACCACTGCTAATGTTGACCAAACGTTCCGTTTCCTGACGAATGATCCATTCACGAACCCGTTCGCGCTTACTCTGTTCTACCATTGACTGATTGCCTAATAACAATTTTTCTGCATGTTGTTGTTGTTGTTGTTGTAGCTGTTGCTGTTGCTGCAGTTGCTTTTGTGGCCTGGGTTTCGCTTTTGGTCCATCAATCCATTCTTCTTGTTCAATTGAATGCTTGCCACTGACTTTGGTCATCGCTGAAGCCGGTCCAGCGCAGATCAAGTTGTTCAAAAAATGTGCCGGTCTTTGTGGTGCCGTAGAAGTGGAATTTGAGGACGGTTTCGGAATGCGTGTAGAAGAACTGCGACTGTGCACGTCTGATGCCGCAGATGGCTCAGCCACAAAAGGCACTCCAGGTGTACCCAAAAATATCACCGTATCACAGGACTGCTCTGAACTTGACGTAGTACAGTCCGGATCAGAAATACTTCGACGAATCATACGCCTTTGACGTTCTTCGCAAGAACTATCTCCACCTGATGAACTATTCAAGCCGACTCCGAACTCAACAAATAAAGTTATTAAAAAATACCCATAAACATGCAAAATTATTCTTACCGGTGTTTTTTTCGTTCGTTTCAAACGATATAATCGACTGATAATTTGTACTGTATTCATAGTTTCCATGTAACGGCCAGAATCTGGTGACACGCAAGCCAAAATCGATACAAATTTACACTGCGAACTGCCAATTGTCTCTTTCAAAATTTTCGTCAAATTGCTATCTCTGAAAAGCACCTCATCAAAAAACAATTGAATGCAACACATCATAACAAACGGTAGTTATTACTTGGATGGCAAATGCTTCTGGCCTTGTATCAATGTAAGAAGGACGTTGCCGATTGCTGGCAGTGTTAGGCTGCTTCGATTCGGTTTGGTACATTTTTCACCTGGTCCGAGATCAATAAGATGCAAGCGGCTTCTTCCACCGCTTACTGTAAATTTAAAAAGAAACACACATACATACTTGCAAGAAGTAAACTGACATTATAAATTCGATAACTACAACTTACAACAAGGCAGACAGATTAGTAAGTAAAACAGAATTAAATTGAACAAAAAAGAAGCAAGGAATAAAGAAATTCCACAACTTTACCTCCTCCTTTTCCATCTTGATTCACACGGTACTGGTAAACATGCAGAGTGTAAATAAGATGCGAATTCCGACGTTCTTCGTCAGTATCTAAATGACAACCATTATAAAATTCAACCGAAATAAGAAAAGAAAAGAATAGATGAAAAGAAACGAACGAACAATGTTCAAAAATATAATTAATTAATAGCTGGCAATAATTCATCAACAAATAAACAAGTTGAAAATAAAGCTAGACAACAAGACGGCGTATAAAATGAACATCATCTCTAACTACTGACTGCCAGATTTTCAAGCAAGCAAAACAGAGTTCTTTAGCTAGCTAAAACCTGAGCGCAACACACCAACGGGCGTGTGTGGATGTGTGCAAGCATATGTGAATGCACTTGATGCAATTCTTTTAGCGTTTGTGCTTGTTAAATTAAAATACAAGAACAGCTTTCGTTTAATTGGATGCCAACTGCGCCCATAAATATGGCATCCAATATAAAGAATGCTAAACGAACACGTTGTAACAGCAAGCTATATAGCAAATGGAAGAAGATGAACATTTTCAAAGCACAATTATCAACCAATATTCAATCATCCTTCTACACGCACACACGCACATACACGAGTAAATAAATATTTTAACCATAGCTTGATATACTGTTGCACTTTTTAGTAGAAAAATTATATTAATGTTTTTTATCAATAAGCATTCTTAAAACAAATAATGAAATGCGACTTACTGAATTTTCTCAACGAGAGAGCCGTGTCTAAATAATGACCTGCCTTTTCCAAGCTAGGAGCACGCAATTCACTCGCGTTTTGCAAATGTGCTGTTGTCGACGCTGAATCCAAAACGACAGCACCTTTATTGGCCAACAAATCTCGCACTTCTTCATTTGGACCTGATATTTCCACCGCAGATACTCGGACAGAAAATCTTGCCCCTGTCCTCTGCTTCTGCTCGCCTATCAACCGGTAAAGCCAAGCTATAGCTGACGGTATCACTCCAACTTGGTGCACATCATGATCTTCACCAATAAAAGTATTATTGCAACAGCCTAAATTCGCCGGAAGACGTTTCCAACAATATACAGAAATACAACAGAGATTCATTTATAAACATGTAAGTTTTCATACCTTCGCCTGTATAACCAAATGACAAAATGCAGCTATCTTCTCCAGCAATTACCGTCTGAATAACATCAAACAAAACGTTGCTACATATTTCGCTCTGAAAAATACACCAAACAGTTACTCGATTAATTTACAAGACTTGAAGCATGTTTACCAACGAATCATCGCCAGAAAACACCGAATCAAACCCAAACACCTTCTTCAATGCACCGGCTTTGTTAGCACCAACCGGCCGTCGTGCACCGGAATACAGTTCTGCCACTGCAACTTGTTTCTGACGTCCATCCACCGTTATGTAATTGCTTCCCGGACTGTTGCTAGCATTACTGTTAGCACTGGGCAATACCCGAAGTGAAACTCTGAGCTAAATTCAACAATACAACAGTGAGCAATTTTAATTATTTGCATAATTGCTTATTGTATAATACACTACTGTATCGACAGAAATGAGCAATTTTGTCTTGAATTTACGTTGACACCAGCAGAGAGAAGAATAACAAAAAAGAAGCAAAAAAAACCAACAGAATAAGTGCAACAATAAACAAGAGAAAGTCCATCGTACAGAGACGATGCTTCACAAACAATCGATATAATTCCATCAATTGCGAATCATTTAAGTGGACCATTGCAAGAGATTGTTGTTTGCGTGGGCAATTCGGAAATGATCTTTCGCAATGGCCCCAGAGCACTACTGTGTGATCAGCAATGGCGAAGAGCATTCGCCCCCAATCAGCGTCATTGAAAATTGTTAAATCAGCCGCAACACAGGGAGAAGTCGATTTGCATTTCCGCACAACTAACAATGCGTCGGTATGTATTCAATAATAATAATAATAACAGAGCATACAAACGGATTAACTGAAGAACAGCAACAAAGACAACGACAACAACGGCAATTGCGGCAGTAGAAATACTTGTTGACGTTGTTGCATTGGCACTGGTGGTAAAATGTTGGAACAGATATAAAAATCTGGATATAAAACTGTTTGTAAACGTGAAACTAAACTCCAGCTGCCGGTCATATCAGAAGAAGAAAACGATGATGATGCACGCTTCAACATTGCATAATTGACCATAAGCTAATCGAACAACACCGACAGCCAGCTTGCAATTTCCTGACTATAACTGCAATCAATTTGCCGTATGGAACAATGCAAACAGCATCTCCAGTCAGCCAGAAATCTTCATTCATGAACAATTTTATGTGAACAAAAAATTGTCAACCTTCCGTTGTTTGTAAAACTTTGAAAAATTTCTGTTACCACCAATCCCACTTTAAATATTAATACTATTTATGCTATACAATATATATATATAATACACAGAAAGCAAAATAAAAGCTTCATTTATGAATTACTATCGCACTTTTCAATATCAGCAACTAATTAACTAACCAACTGCCTCACTTTGTGGTGCCATTACAACAAAAAATTTCTTTCACACATTTAGTTATACTTCAGTGCAACTGGCTGACTGGCTGGCTTGGCAAATTGATAAATTTCAAGAGAGTGAGAGGAGATAAAGAAAGAAATTAATTTAAAAAGAACACTTCCAAAAAGCCAACAAATCTTCGAAGTAAGCCCTCCAAATAAAAAAAAAACAACAACAACAACAACAAATGCAGCTAATTTTTGAAAAAGATGAAAAGTTGTGGTACTTCTCCAAGTCAACCGGCGAGCAACTGTCAAATCGATAAACATCGAAAAGAAAAAAAGAACCACAGAGAACCGACCACACGACGTCTTGATGTTAATGATCACAAGCTGTTCACGTTTCATCTTCATCCATCAAAGATGCCATTGGAAAAGAGAAAGTGAAAAATAAAAGAAAAACCGCATGGATCATAGAAAAACAAAAGAAAACTCTGCTCTCCCTCTCTCACCGATTTTGTGCGTGCGTGTGTAAGTGCACACCACGGTGATTGTATAATAAAAATTACATTATTACAATAATGTAAACATTGAACTTCCAGAAGTGATCAAAAAAGAAAATTTGATCCTCCTCTGTACGCGCAAGTAGCAAATTTTCAAATGCCTGCCAGGCCCCTCTTACCTTGTTTGATGAGTCTTTACGTACTGCAGCAGGGCCGAGTAGTCGAAGCAAAGCGGGAGGCACTGGCGGGGGTGAGTTTCGTAACAATCGCCCAAAGTTGAACCGAGAATTCCGATTTGAACCAAATGCTGTTTTCTGGCTGGATGCGTCGGTCGCACGTTTGGATGTTGATCGACTATGCCGACCATGCGACGATGACTGTTTGCTCCGTGATGTCAACGGCAGAGAAGAGGAAGATGACGACGATGGGCAAGGCAGCTTCGAAGGTCTGAAAAAGCAGGAAAAAACAACACAAAAATTAAAACAATACCAAAATTTCAAAATTGCTCATATTCATCCCATCATGACAAACTGATTGCCGTGAGCCATGCATGATCGTACTTGGAGTGAGATCGTAACAAACGCTGTTGGCTCATCTCCGCATTTCAAAAGCCTAGCTACTACTGGCTAGACTGGAAAACGCTGGAAAACGCATCTCCCGAAAGGCCACTCAGTAGAATAAGAAGAAGCTATTCAGTCACCAGTAAAGAAAACTACCACTATTCCCAAGCACTAAAACTATTATTGCTACTACAAGTTCTCTACTATTTGACTATACGTAGTGGTGGAACACCACGACCTAATGAAGTGATCAATAGAAGAGGACAACCTTTAAACGTCGACTGACCAAGCAAGCGGTCGAGTTGATTTGTGTCTCCAGTCGAATTAAGCCAAAGAAGCCTAGCCAAATAGTGATTGCAATCGATAGGCGGCAGAGGAATAAAAATCGTCCAAACGGTTAGAGATGACAAGTTAATAGAAAATTTTCATTTCAAAACAGTCTGTGCAACTCTGCATTGCATGCATTGCAACACAGGCTGTTGGTTGATCAGTGTTTCAAAGAGAAAACAAAACTTACGAAAAAATTGCCAACGATTCGTGCAAAGCAAACGGCAGTCGGTTTGTCGGATTGACAAAATCAAACGATGCAGGCCAAGGGGTTCGAAATACCACAAATTCGTCTTCACTCAATTCAATACAAGTTGAACACATTCTTATCCAATTTCAATTTCTGTGTTTGTTTCAATTTCTGGCTAGCAAAGTCATTTGAAAGTCAAAAATTCATTCATTTAACCCAAAATAGATATAACCCAAAATCTCGTTTTCACAAAAGGAAATCATGATCACATTGAATTGAATAAAAATGTATTTTCATGTTCTTCTTGTTGCTGTTGTTTTTTATTTTTCAATTTTCTTCTTCGTCTTATTTCTAGCCAAAAATTGACTACATCTGCATTAACTGTGATAACGTTCACTTTCTACTCTTTTCTATCCATCAGCCTGCGTACACCTCCTGCCTGCTTGCTTGCTTGCCTTCACTCGCTTTGCTTGCTTCCAACTATGCGTTGCTTTAACAAACGGCTGAGTTGCATGCAATCGACGGGAGCCAACTGCGGAAATTACTTCTCACGTGAATTTAATAGCACGGCTATATATTATTCCATGTTTTCAACAAACACAACCTTGCCACAAATGACTATATAACTGATGACAATTGGTCGACGCAAACAACGCCACATACGGTCGTTGGAAAAGTTGACAATGTTCTTCGTGACAGCTAACAACACCTGACACAAAACAGAAAGCAAAAACTGACCAACTTCACTCGTCACGCAGTTGCTGTCAGCTAAAACCAACCGGCTAGCTGCTGCTATTCAACTGAAGCCGTATGAAACATTTCCCTCGTCAGATTCAACCCAAATACTATACTTGTATAACAAAATCAAAAAGAACAATCACTAATATAATAACAATGCTAGCAAATAATAATTTTCTCGTTTCAAATATCGTTGTGCTCAAAGAGGCTGGTCCTGTGAGATCTGTGTCTGTGATATTTCATCCTGAACTACAACTACACTGAAAATATATAAAGCTCTTGCATTAAACATTGCTGCCAGCTTGTATCAATTACTTCTTTTCCAAGGAACAGTTTCAAGAGAAAAACAAACAACCTTGCTTCGACAGACTGCACACTTTTCTGCAATCATTAAACAACAAGAGAGAGACAACGAGAGAGAAAGAGAGAGAGGGAGATAAGAAGAGACTTCATCAATATATTTTCGCTCCGCTCGAACGTTTTTCACCATATCACACAAAGAATAACATTATTATTATTATTATTATTATAAAATTCATTCATTTTCAAAAGAGTAAAAAAAATTTCATCAGTACAAAAAACAATCATTCATCTTTTCAAAAACATAATGATTTACACGATGATGCTTTCTGAAAGAAACACAAGCAATTTATAATAATGCACATCTTTCATGTAACAATGAACAAAAGCTCAACATTTCACAAATGTTGACGTCAAAGTGGTTTCTAAAAACGTTCGCATCAGGAAAAAAAGCCCAACAATCCATTTTTAACCTTAAGCTTTCAAAAGTGCACGATGCAACAACCGAAACCGAAGAAGCCGAAGAATTTTCTCAAATCTAACTGATATATACAGATAAACAAAAAATTCTGCTTTTTGACCATTTTTATTAAGAATGAATTATCTGTGATCATATTTTGTTAAAAAAAGAAATTGCTATTCAATTCAAGAATACCATGCAATTGAAGGGTCCTTTTCCATTCCTCAACAGGCCGAGTTAATGATGTAAATTTGATTTTGTTGAATCGGTTCTTTTTTCAACTTTTCTTATTTTAATAAGTTTCGTTTCGATTTAAATTTGTTCCAACATCAATCCAACCTGCGTTGCAATTTCACTAATGGCAACTAATCAAAACGCTGTCAGAAGACGAATGTGCAATTGAGGCAAATTTCTTTCCCTGCCACTATGCAGTTGCCAGATGCTGGTTGAAGAAAATTTCATCCATCGTCCACCAGCTAGTGCCCCTTTTATCCGTCTGTCTCTCTGCAATTCACCGAGTCAGATGAAACAACAAAATCATTCAATTTTGCACTTTGTCGTGTTTTGCAAAAAGTCACTTCAACTATAAATTCCCATCAGAGACAGACAATGCATTTTTGCAAGTTGTAAATTTATCCTGCATTTCCATCCATTGCAATTCGAATGACTTTGAAAAGTCATGTAAAATAACTTTTTTACCCCTCTCATACAACTCCCTCTCCCCCTCTCTCGCTCTCACTATCGCATTCTGAATTCTCTCGGGTTGTGCATTTCTGCAATTTGATTGACACACGCACACACACACACACACATACACAGCTTAAAATTGCCAACAATTTATAAAAGCAGAAATAAAATTTTCCAACTGGAATGCAAAAGTGAAAAAAAAACAATTAAATTACAAGCCAATAAAATGAAAAGAAAACTTTTTAAATTACTTTTCTCCCAACTTATTTATTTTCAGATTGCTCTTTTGATTAATTATTGTATCGATTATTGCACAACATCCCGTCCACAATGCACACACTATTGGTCCCTTTTTACACAAACAAAATGCCAACTGCTTGCTTTGCAAAAATGAATAAAACTTGCTTGACCATAATATATTCAACTATATATATATATATATAAACAACAATGAATCCTCTCATTTTGTGCGTGCAATGACCATGAACAAAAAACAAGAAAAGCTGTACAACAACAACAACAACAACAAACCAGCTGCTTTTCCTAATGTCAAGTGCTGCTTGTTGTTAGTGACTGTAGCAAGCTAGATTATATGAAAGACAAATACAAAAAAGCCATAAATGAATGACAACCACCGTACACATGGTGTTTGTTGGTCAGCCTGTGAGAATGCATGGTCATTTTGGCATGAATAAAGTGCAAATAAATGCACAGACAGACGGTCGAGAGAAAGAAACAACCAACAGCTGCTGCTGCTGCTGCTAACTGTGGTCACCTAACGGTCGTCGTTTTACAACCTGGCCAAGCAACTAGGTCAACAACAAGCTGTTGCTGATGATTAAAATTGAAAAAAGTCAAAAACCGTAATGAAAGCATTAAGCAGCACAATAACAATACTGTATAAGAATTAAATAAATAAATAAATAAATAAACTAACCTGACAATATTACTATTGTTGACGTAATGAGTGGCTTTGGAAACTGGTTTGTTGTTCAAAGCGGTGACAATCAAATCTGCCAAATTGGTCATCAAAGTTGGAGCCAAAGAATGCTGAAGTGGCGGCGGCAGTGGTGCTTCTTTCACCGGCAATGCTTTACAACAATTGCCAACGTGGTTTCGACAATCAGGATGAAATGACTGAAGAAAAAAATGCAAAAAAAATATACCAAGAGTGAAAATTAATAATAACAATAATTAATAATTCGGGATATCATGAAACAAATTAACCAGCCAACTGTTGTCCCCTTCGTTCCCCGTTCTGTGAATCCCTTGACAGCTATCCGTTTCATCGGTGCATGAGCGAGGCTAATTGTCGAAAGGACGTAATTGAATTAAAGCTTCAACTCAGCCGGACTGGTCAATGTGACCAGGCGACGTTAAATGGCCGTCGCATTCTAAAGCCGACGAAACCGGCGGTCCCTGGCGGTATGCATGAGAAAAATGATTGAACACTAGTAGATTGGATAGATTTTATTTTATTTTATTTTATACAGCCGCTGCAGGCTTTTAGCAATCAAGCAACATATAAAGTGACCAGTGAACCTTGTGAAAATCAATGGATCAAAGAAAACACATTCTATTATACATATTATACATAATACACTTGCACAACTTCTTGGCTATCACTTCAATCTAAATGCGATATCTGGTCACAGAAGTATTGCATAAACAGACAACACAGTCCCCGCATGACCTCATATTTGCATTTACTAAAGCACAATAAAAGCTGAAATCGACTCTGCACACAGACACAAATACACACTACTACTGTTGTGTAAATGAAACCAATCTGCGTGTGATCATCAACATTACTCAACCGTACTAATATAAGTTATACTTTTCAGTGTATTTTCAAATTTCCACCAACATACGGTTAAAATAGTCAGTCTCTTTTTCAATCTTAACAAACAAATTGGCATTATTCTTTCAAAAAAAAAAATCACAATCATTCTGTATCAAATACAATTTGTTCAAGCGGTTCATTTGATATATATGACATTTGAAATTGCATAAAATTTTTAAAAATTGAAAAAAGAAAACATTTTTAAAAAAGCAGATATGATTTTTGATCATCAAAGATTGGAAAAGAAGTCCCAGATATGCAGCAGAAGAGAGAAAGAGGGAGAGAAAGAGAGAGAGAGAGTGAAGGATAGATAAAAAGAATGACGTCAAAAAGAATTAATTGATTTCAAATAACAACAAGCAGAAAATTCACGTCCAACTAAACAAAACGAAAATTTTTCATAATTTTCATTATGATAAACATACTGATGTAAATATCTGTAAAAGGATTGAGGAAAAATGAAAAAAAAAAAGAATAACAATTTCAGTTGATTATGTTGATTGCTGCTGCTGCTGCTGCTGTGGTTACTATTAGCTATACTGTGCTATAGTGATTCATACTGGTATAGAGGAGGATAAATAAAAATATCTGATGAGCAATTATTGAAATTACAGTTGCACACATTTGCAAAAATGAGTGGCATTGAAATAATTGGAAACTAACTAAACTGAACAAAGCAAACTATCTATACACATGACAAAAATATGTATAAATTTTACCACAAGTATATGGAAAAGAATGAAAAATCTCAAGCCAATAACCAACCAGCCAGCAGGGTATATGACAGGGCAAGCAGACGACCGGACGTTGAGATGTCACTTTGTTGAGCGGTTTCAATTAATTTCAAACACAGATCAACAAGATAGTGTCAATAATTCGGCTGCACAGTTGGGTATGGAAGAATGCCACCACCCCTTTTGCACAAAAAATACAAAAACAAAATAATAAAAGGATGACAGGTCAAATTGTAACTGACATCCCGCACTGATTGTTCCCAGAACTGAAATATTCGGTTTCGATCAACCAATTTTTGGAAATAAATGAACACTAAAAACTTCTGCTTTCTAATGAACATTTACAATACGGATGTAAATTTAAAACAATACAAACAGATTACTATAACAAATCATATTTGCTAAAATTTTATTTTTCAAATCAATAAAATAATTTTTATTACGTTATTACTCATAAACATACTTAAAATTTTCCTTTTTCGCCCTCTCTCTCTCTCTCACACATAGGCTATCAATGATGGTAATCATAATAATTAATGTCATCTATACATTGGTAACGTAACAACGACGCAATGTCACTTTCTGTCAACTAACTATTGTACGTTTAAAAAATTCAATATTCGTGATTTTTCGTATTTACAATTTCCATTCCAAATTCATTAGAAGCAAAATAAAATGTGATTAATAAAAACTATTGTAAAATTATTTAAACTTCTATACTGTTAAAATATTACTTATATTATGAATCATACAAGATACTTTTGGGCGAAATGTAAATTATTCATACAACCAAAATATCGTTTGCCATCTGCCCTTGAAAACATCAATATAACATTGTATTATCATTCGTTTACAAAGTCAAGAAAAAGATAAAGATAGAGAGATAAGGAAAGGAAGAAAGAAAAAGAGTTAAAAGTATATACATATATATATATATATATATATATATATATATATATATAAATTAGTCCCTCCGTTTGCATAAACTAACTGTCTGTGTATGTAACATGGATGGATGGCTAGCTCAGTTTCCTTTGAAAAGTTCACAATTAAACAATAACGACAGCACGTAGTCTGACTTACAATGAATGATAGAACAAGAAAGCAATGTTTTATAAAAAAAAAAGAAATAAATTAGTATGGAATTTAAAATACAGAATTTAAATTGAAATTCAAATAAGAAAAAAAAACTTTTTCTTACCCAAGAATGATGATCAGAATAGGCTATACTTGGCCAGGGCATTGTTGTGCGAGATGTGGATGACCAAAGCAATGGATTCGGTATCATCAGAGATGGTTGTACTTGCAACGGACCATCTGAAGGACGGTTGATACGTGATGCCATGACTGACAACCTTAAATCAATTCATTTAGCTATAAAAATGAGCAATTCATAAGTTAATAATATAATAATAGAAAAAGAGCGCGACAGATGAGAGATGAAAAATAAAAGAAAATAAAAATAAACGGAAAGCATCGTTGAAAAGATGAAAAGCTAACGGCGGAAATACATGATATATTAATAGATGCTTTTGCCCTTTATTACTGTTACGACCTGCAAGTGACAAGTTAAAAAGAAAAAGTAGTAATAAAACAGACGACCATTCATTCACTGACGGCCAAACAATCCAGTTAACATTGGCATAAAGAGGCTAGACGAGGCTAGGCTAGTGCTAGGTTAGGTTAGACTAGGCTGGTCTAGGGGAAACTTTCACCGGCGTCCATTTATATCTTCACAATCTTTTTTTAGTTCGACAGCAATCAACATTGATGTAGAATTTTTGTAAAACAAAATTCCATCAACATATATATATATATATATATATATATATATCAACGTATATGGTGTATGTATTCACCCTGGAATGTGGCCGCCATACGAGCTACTATTTTTCTTCCGACTGACCTGTTGTCAATTGATTAGTCAGAGGGCCAAATTGGAAAGGAAAAAGTACCAACTCAGAGGTTGATCATCATCTTTACATTCGGGGAGGTCTTTTGGCAAGGGGAATTAAGGTCGACGATAAGAACCAGCAGTGAGATAGCTCAGCGTGCACAGACAGTGCAGGACAGATGAGTGAGTAGCTAGCTTATCGACAAAATGGAGAGAGAGAGAGAGAGAGAGAAAAAAACGACAAGCTGCCAAGAATCGACCGGACGGTCGAGTGGATGATGATGATGATGATGATGATGAACGTTCTGCTAACTCATGCAAATCCAAGCACCTGCCCGGAGGCCAACTGGCGACCTAACTTACAATGGACAAGGTTGCGTATCAGCCGACCTGGACAATGGTCAGTCATTTTAACGGTGCTAGTCAAATTGAAAAAGCAAACCAACGAGTTGCGCTGCACTACAACGTGCAGCTGTGTTGGCTGGCCATTGTGGCTCACATCCATTGTTGTCGATCTTTTTTCCACTCAACTAAATCTGATACAACCGAAATGCATATCGCCACGCTTTTGGGTTCACTTTTGTAAGATCACTTGCAATGGATGTTTGCAAAAACAATAAAAAAAAACTTCCTCATTTTCTTTTTGAAACTGAACCTGCTGCTACACTACAATAAAAGTAAAGTTTAAATTCTGAAATTAAACATTTTCAATAAATAGCCGTACTGAAATTTAAATATGAGACAATAAACAACGAGAGAAAAAAAAGGAAAACTTTGTTCTTCTCTTATAAGTCACAAAGTTGACAAGTTTTTCCAATTGCAATTTAGCAAGAAAGGAGAAAATTTAAAAATAGTCCTCCAGTGACGCTAAATTGTGCATAATCTGCTGTTCGAATCTGCCAGTGAAACATCTGCCATCAGTCAACGGCTATGATATATATATATATATATATATATATACCCTCCCCTCTTTGTGCAGGGAAAAGCATTGCCACCTCGGCGGTGTCGTATTTCGCTGAACAACTGCTGTTCTGCATGGATAAATTGTCCATTTTGAAAAGCGTCAACACAATTTGACAACAAAACTGAAAAGCTAGCCATAGCTGATCAATGACCAAAATTGAAATTGTTGCAGTTGCAATGCAATTTCAATATTCAGAAACAAAGAAAAAAAAAGAAATTAAGCATTTGTTTCTCTTATTATTATTATTATTATTTCAAATCAATAACATTAATATTTAAATTCTGTAGAGATAAATTTTCCAAAAAAAAAAAGTATTTCAATTTTAAACGAATAATAGTTTTGAAAACATATCATTTTCTGTGCTTATCATGCAAAAATACCAATATTAGCTTAAAATGTATACGATCGTATTTTTTAAAGAAACCAACTTTCTTACTTTTTATTCTTTGTCTACAGATGAATAGAAAACAAAATATTTTAGCACGTTGAAATAATTAAAATTCAATACACGAACACTAATTGGTATGTAATAAATATGACGACAATTCGCAGTAGACACTGATTATGATCAGAAGAGAGAAGAAAAGTTGCCAAAATGATAAAAATGAACAATGGCTGTAAGCGAGACCCTAAGACTATTCAAATATGCTCTAAACGAGTATTTCTAGTTCATTTCAACCAGACTGATAATCTAAAACTTACGTCGCAATGGAATCTTCAAGAAGAATGAATGAAGAATCTCTCTCTTCACCTAATGCAATCTGCAATATTTTCTCATCTTGCTCTTCTTCAGCTTCTTTCCACAGTTTACGTTACAAAATCTCGAGAATTTTTAAAACTAAACTGACTAGTGAGATAATATTACATTTTGTCCAACTAAACACAACAATATGCAAAGCTGAATGATGCAACTCATCTGATGTGTGCATTCAATGATCAAACGTCAAATCACACACTTCACGTGATTTACAATTTCATCAGCTTAATAATAATAATAATAATAATAATAATAATAATAAACTGTACGTTTTTTCTGTTCACATTACAACAGTGCACATCTGAAGGGGGATAAAATGGAAACTTCCTTAATCTAGCAACAAATAATAAGCTTATCTTGACGATTTTCACTTTTGATCAATCATAACAAAATTATACAAATAATCAAATAACGGCAAATCATTGAAAACTATACAACCAACAAACACTAAGCAGGCTATTTTATTATCGGCTAATAATGCTGATAACACGTCGATTCAACCAACAATTCAGAAAAGCAAAGCAATAACTGATGTTTCAAAAAAATAAAAGTAAAATTTTTCCTTCCTGATTATGATAATAATAACTAAATAAATAAATAAATAAACAAATAAGAAGCATTTCAAAATGATATTTTAAACCTGTTCCAAACAACCGGACAGAAACAAGGCTGAAAAGCGACCAGCGTTTAGAGGAAGAAGCGCAGACAAGACAAGAATGCCATAAACCAGCATCGAATGTTGAAGGCCGTAACAAAAATGGGTTAGCCGAGTGATTTCCACACCGCTGGAATGGCAAAACTGCGGCACGTTCAAAGTGAATACATCTCATTATTTATTTATTTATTTCATTTGTTTACTGCGCGAGCTATGCAGAACCACCACTAAAGCTACCAGTTGCTACCCATTAAACAACAATAAAAATAAAGAAATTAAAAAAAAATCAACTTCACATAAAGAGAACAATCAAGCAGTGTTCGATGAAAATGAAAATGAATTTCAAAAAATCAATTTTGTCCATTTTTGACTGTCTCTTGTACAAATTTTACAATACACCCACAACAAAGGCATATTTCTACTTTCATATTTGTTTTCCATTTCATTTACATATGCATATATGAACAAACTTAATTTACAATAAAAAAATTTTTTATCCATTATTTTTACAAGTGCTCACGACGTTTGGCGAAATAACAAAATAAAACAAAAAAGATTACTGTAAATTACTGTATAATTTGAATAGTGTAATTCAAGTTCAGATTTGAAATACGTTTTTCTCCTTTTCGAAATAACCATCGCTCGTGTGCAATAAAATGAAATGACGATGAATAATTCAGCTGCATTGAAACAGCAGCCACTAGTGACAAGTTGTCATTGCAAAAATGACAATAAAAGCTAACAAATTAATTAATCAAATAATAATAAATTGGCAAAAATAAAAAGTTGCTGCAACAACAAAGAGCTGATTATGTTCAACTGTTGATGTTACGCTGATTTGCCTGTCACAAAGCTCTCTGATAGCTTGAGTGCAATGAAAATTTCGATAAGTAAATTGAAGCCCAACAACTCATCTCAGCGTGGGGTAAAATTTGACCATTGTGTTTACGGCTTGAACATTTTAAGCCGCCTGCTTTTACATTCGACACCCGCCGGTTGCTCAGTCACATCGTCGATCAGTTTTTGTTCTATTAGTCGCCAAGCAACCGAACAACAGGACAAACAACACGCACAAACATGCATCCATCCGTATCTGACTGCCTGACGCTTGACATCGACCAGCCAGCCTGACGACGCGCATTTGGTCAATGCTAAAGCAGCAACAGTAGAACAAAAACCTGTGAGTCCGCGTCCGCTTGATTTGCCTTGCATCCACACTGCGCATGTTTCTTCTTCATCAAATTCATGCACTGTTCTTGTATTACAATTCAAAGTAAGTTTCATAAATTTTTACCAATTCAACCATTGTTCTTCCCCTGATCCTCATCCAAGAAAAAAAGAAAATGTGAAAATGTGAAAACAGACAAACCAACTAGATATGCAAACACAACAGCAACAGCAACATGCTTTATGTTTTGTCCAATTATTATTATTTTTTAATTTTTAGTAATTCTGTACATTGTGCATTGGATTTGCGCCTGCTATGCACAAAAAGCCGATAAAAGTCATCCTCCCTATGAAACAAATCACCACTACTACTACGCTTATGCAAAATATCCCGCTAATCAACACCTATCCAACAACTCATTTGGTAAGCAAGTTCTGACGATGTGTAACGCAAGATGTGTGAATTTTTCTTTTCTAGAAAATGTAAATCCAATAGTTTTCAACGTAGAACAAACACTGCGTATGATCGTGTCTTCCAATGAACATGTGGATTATATTTTTAAAGGTTTGAAGTCGATTTTTCAAAAAAAAAATTATTTCTAAAGCGGAAATATTTGACAGGAACCATTTTTTTCAACAATTTTCAATTGGACGCTGCAATAGTTTGCAATGGAAACGAGACGACCATTTGTGAAACAATATACGGACAAGATAAGCACATCAAATACGGTACAATAAAATTTTTGCTTATCCGTTTTTTGATTCTTTGAAATAAATTTTTTTATTTCACACACACAAACACACACATATATATGTGCATGTGCACATAATTATCATTCATCCATCCATCCATTCATCCATGGGTTTTATTTATCCAATAAATTCAGTTTGCACTTGTGCTTAAATGATCGATAGATATGCTTCATTATTTAACGTGCAAATATTTCACCAACAATAGCAACAGTTTGTTTTATACAAACATATTGTTGAGAACAATAATGAAGCTTAAAATAGATAATTTTATTGATTTGCTGTGGCTATTTTAAGCCCCGACGGATTCGTGTTGCAATAATGACATCAGAAATTAATGATCACTTTGACGCTAACAATTTTCAATTTGAAGAACTACTTCAATCGATCAGTTTCACCTATGAGAGTTGTTGCATACTGTTGTGATGATGTTCAAATTTGGACAATTATAAATAATGTAGGCAAAGTAAAAAATAAAAACACAGCTGCTACCGTAAAATAGTTCTTTTCCTTTCATTTCATCTTTTCTCAATGATCAACCACAACATTCAGCACCCTCGTGTTGTCTATGTTTGCTTATGACAAAAATGTGAAACTTATTTTCCAATTTATAATAGGGATATCTTTTGCAGAGATTCAACTTTCATATCCAACGTCAGCTACGGATACTGTTATTGACAAGCAGTTGAACAAGAATGACCAACAATTAATAGCGTTGATCAAGCGAAAGACTGACGCAAAAATTACCCAAAAATGGACAAGTTTCATGTAAGAAGAATACACAACAATAATAATAATAATAATAATAATAATAATAATAATAATAATAATAAGCAGAAAATTAATTATGTTTTGAATTTGAAATGAAATTTTTCAGCTGCTCAATAGAGGACGTTGTATTTGCGAATATTTTTACCAAATTCGGACGTTTGCATGTTAGCTGCATACAAAATTCCTCTTTTCTATTCGAAAATACATGGACTGGCAATAATAGGCTGTCAGTAAAACTTTCTCAATTCAACAATGAACACGATCAGCACTTCACGACGACAGTTGCAGACATTACACAGACCACTGCGTATCACTGCTCTTGTGATGAAGATATGACCGCAGTGAATAACAATCCACCACTTAGACGCACAACGGTCGACACTTTCAGAGACGACTATTCATGGTTATCATTGTATCATGCAAATCATACTAGCATTGTTCTGTCTTACGTTGGTTCTTATGAAGGTATCATGTTGTTGTTGTTGTTGTTGTTGTTCTTGTTCTTGTTCAACATTATCTATCTTTCCTATTTAAGCTGAATGTGCATGTCGCGTAAAGCAACGAAGAAGAAGAAAACCAAATTCCCACGAAGCACCGATTGTTGAAGAGAAAGGAATTGCTGTGTACAATTTTTACCCACAATCTGTAGCTGCAGGTTCAACTAAGCAAGAATACATCTTTGCTTACGGAGAAGGATTCAACAGGTGAAAGGGCATAAAGTGAATTGAAATGATATTAAAAAAAAAAAGTTAATCTAACTTACGTGTAAATTTCAGATCAGCAAAAGTGTCTTGCCATTTCGGCGACGAAGTGATTCCTGGTGAATTTCGGTCTTCCACTTTGCTTGCATGTCCAGTTCCGTATCGTCCACCTGGGGATGTACAACTGCGACTATGTCACGGTGATCAGTTCTTCCCGATGGGAGATGGAACAGTGGTCAGTTTTGAAAGTTTTTCATTCACTTGTTGTCAAAACCTGAAAAAAAATCTCTTTTATTATATTTATATATGTACAGAATCGAGTATCGTTCTATCGACCCTGCAGTACCGTCGGATGCAACTCAATCGGTGGTATATGTTTTCAAGGAAAATGTTACTGCAATGAACAATATCAAGGTGTCGCTTGTGATCAATTCAAAGTGCTCACCTCCTTTCCAATTTACCTGTGCGATCCAAGAAAATTGACCGCAACCGAAGGTGTACCCTATCAAGCAGATGTATGCGTATCAGTAAGCGTATGCAATTTATTGAATAATTTCTTTACTTTGCCATTGCCATTGTCATTATCATTGTGGTTCTTCCATTCAGGTTAAAAATCTTAAGATAACCTGGAAATTAATCCAAGGACCGGCTAATATGACCATCCATCCCGTAACTGGCAGAATAACTTGGTCGTATCCAGTTGGCGCAATGGCACCAATAAAAATAGTGGTTGGCGCACGTACTGCCGACATGGCTTCATTCTTGGCCAGTACCCTGATCGTTTTGCTCTCCTATGAACCGTACATTGTAAAAGTGGTGCGCAATGATACAGCAACAGTGAGCATAGTTGGACAAACAAATTACGTTGCAATTCCAAGCCGAGCACCGTTTTCTGTACCTGTACGAATGATAGTTTTCAAAGACAGACAACCATACTATGAATGGCAAGTTTGGACAGACGGAAATGGTCATTTCGAAACAGTCTACATAGAAAACTACCAAGATTATGGTGTATTTTCAGTCTTGGCCATCCATCCTGGCAAAACGCTCCTGCTGAACGCCTACTCTCCGTATTTCACCGATCCACGTGTTTCTTGGTGCGTTTATTACGTTCAATTAATTGGACCTTCCAAAGTGACCAACTGTAACGTCAATCAACAGTGCAGAGCTGAAATTGTGATCAAAACTACGCCAACCCATGAACTGACCAACTTCACACTCGCAGTAGGTGTTCCATGAAAAATTCTAAAGCTAAAATTTACACTTCAATTTGAGCAAAGCAAAAACTTTAAACACACCAACACAAACAAAGTGCACATGCAATTAGTTGTCAATTGAGATAGGATAATTGAAAAATATTGAAAAAAATTTCAAATGCTTTCTATTCTAGATTTCAAATGATCAAACAGCAACTGTGCCCGAACTAATCAACGCACCTTCGATTATGCACATACCGAAAAAATCCGTCTTATCAATACCGTTGGTGTTCGTCTTTCGTGAACCACTGGAAGGCAACGTAAAACTCGTGGCAAGAGCAGATGGCAAGTCAACAATTGCCAAATTGGATATTCCTTTCAAAGTGATGTCACAAAATGTGCACGTCCATATCAAGCCCATGTCGTTGCACTTTTTGAGTTGCAATGGAATGTTCGGCAATATAAGAAATTCAGTAAGAGAATAAACTGAAATTAAAATTTTTTGATTAATTAATTTTTACTTAATTAAGTCGCAATAAAACAAAATAAGTCAACATATTCATTCAGATTCAAATCTACAATTATGGACTAGTGCCAATAACAAACCTGGAACTTTCCTGCGCTGACCAATGTCCGGTGTTCATTTCGTCAATAGTATTGGAAAATCAACTGCCGGAACAACAATCCGACATGCTGCTTCCGGGACAGTCAGCTTGTTTGAATTTTGAAGTTTCAAATTCGAAAAAAGATTTCAACATCACCACCGATGTTCACCTGTTGCACAACATCAACTTGAAAAAAGATATCCCACTGATCATTGTATCCTTGCCAGAGCCATGCTGGACGTTGAATGTTGTTGTGTACAGTTTCGAGGTGTTCGCTAGCGATGCAATGTTGAAAACTGCCACCGATACAGTAATTGAAGTGAAGAATCTCCAGCTGCAATACGACGACGTGCAAGAAGCCAAAAGTGGAGGTGAAATTTTCAATGTTTGCAACAACTTCCACGTTTGAAGGAAAATTTTTTTTTTTTTAGGAAACCAATTCTCGCTTCCTGCACCGGCAGAGTACATGGTGCAAGTAAGCAAACTTGGCTACGATGTGCTGAGACAAGTGGTCAGTGTAAGATTTGCCCAAGCGGAAGCAATTTTTATGTTTCGTCAAAGATCTCCTGAAATATTGCTCAGTCGAAAATGGAACAGTCCAGATTATAAGTTTTCTATCGAACAAAAAAATAATGTAAATTTTCTATATTTTATCCATATATATATATATATATATATATATATATATATTGTGGATATATTTGGTTTTCTATTTCGTTGCAGCTCATCCTGATGGAACCACCATTGTTCACGATGAACGTGAACGAACCGAAAACTTCAATAACGGTCAGACTGAAAAATCAAGCACACGTAACTTTGGAAAATATCTATTTCGACGAAAAAAACATTGAAACGGTTTTACAAATTCCATCGGTAATAGTTCGGCATAATAAAAAAATAAAAAATAAAAAAATAACTACATCATAAATGACGGTATTTTCCATTTGTAGACAACAGTTGTAGCTTTTCTCAACCCTCGTCAAGCAACTGCTGTTGAACTGAAGCTCAATTTCAATTATACAAGCGAGGAATTTCTGTTCCAAATGCAACAGTGCAATCTACTTTGCCTGCCACTGAGATACGAATTTACCGTTGAAAATCAGTTCATTCAAATGGAAGAGTGTTTTCTGTTGCAATTCAGTCAACCGTCCGTTGAAGATCCAACAGTTTGCAGAGGTTTCAAACACTAGCATATCAGAATTGTAGTTCAACTTTTTGTTTATCACAATTTCAATTTTAGTCCAAATGTCACAACAAATGCCCGTACAAATTCCGTTGACCATCAGAAATGAGCTGCCCTGTTCCTGTGGCTACGTAGCCGTGTCCGAATGTCTGTCGTTGTACAGCACCACTGGTTCTTGTGGTAAAGCAGTGGAAATGATCACGTCGATTCCCGGTTTGGGAATGATCTTAGAAATGCTTCAACTGATCAACACCTGCTCCAGATCGTACATTGATTTGGATCTTGTCGACCGCGTTATCAAGTAAACAATCCCAACTAACTGTAGGATCGTGCATAACTGATTGCCTTTACAACTTACAGCTGCGTCATGTCATCCGGATATAATTGCTTGAACGCAGAAAATGCAACACTGACTGACAATAATTCGGATATTTACAATCAATTCAATGTTCAAAGTATCAGTCCGAAAAAGGATTTCTTCTCCGCTT
Organism: Trichinella pseudospiralis; assembly: GCA_001447645.1. Taxonomy (NCBI): domain Eukaryota; kingdom Metazoa; phylum Nematoda; class Enoplea; order Trichinellida; family Trichinellidae; genus Trichinella; species Trichinella pseudospiralis. The sequence goes on along the minus strand of JYDV01000114.1, from coordinate 72,003 downwards.
ACGCCAGATTCTTCTCATTGATGCGTACAATTTTATCCATGCCTCGGTATGTGAACTTTTTTTGTTTACCAATACAACCGCTTAAGACAGTCTCTCTCTCTCTCTCTCTTTTTTTCTCTCCTCAAGTTTGTACTGGTCAGACAGTCACTGGTTTTCAATGTTCAAAAAATTCATCAGCGAAACTTCTGAAAATGAAGAATCCCTGTCCGTTCGAGAGTTGAAAGCACTGAGTGAAACTGTTGGCAATTTCCAACAAAGCTACCAGCTTAACCAGGCATTGAAATTGTGGAACACGACGGCCACACTGTTGAAAACAGGAAAATCACTTCCCACTGCGCCGTACTCTTTTCCCTGGAACGAGATGATTCTCTTCGCCAATCTGAAAGATGCTTTACAGAAGCTTGCCACAAAGGTAACTGAAGCAAATTTCTGCTCATCTGTTGAACGCATATCTCAGATTTTGTCTTGTTTCACTTGAAAATACAGCTGAACGCGAAAAATGCATTCGAACTGCTCGATCAATCGTTGGTCACTTTGTCGAAATCAGAAAATGCTACCATAAAAAAAGTACACAACAAAAATCCCACAACCCACTCGTAGAAGGAGGGGAGAAACAAAAAATGAGTTACAATCTTTTCTTTGTATATATATATATATATATATATATATATATTATTCTGTTTGCAGAGTTTGACCGCGTGTTTGGTCGGTAGTTTGAGCTTCTCGACCGTCAGCATGTATGAAAATGAAGATGCCGCCGTGCAGTTGACAATTCAAAATTTGAACCCGAACAAGCTGGAAAATGTGACCGTCAAATTGATACTGATGTCCGTTGGATCAACGGACAACATGGACAACAACGTCAACATGCAACTCGGTGAGGAAGTAGATGAAACTGTTCATCGGCTGTGATTGTGTAAAGCATTTGCTCTTTTAAGGCAATGCTACAGCGTTCGGTTTCGACCGTTCCAACAATATCGGTCCGAATGACCAAACGGCCGGCATTTTTTGGCCAATCAAAGCGATCGCTTCGAAACGTCTACTGGGCGTGGCAAAACTTCGCGCCACGGCCGAGGTACAATTCCAACTGGCCGGCTCTGTGTTCGCAGCTGAATTCAATTCACCGTTGCTGATAGTCAGACCAAAAATAGCTTTGCTGATCAATCAAATCGTCCAATTGACCACCAGCCCAGGGCCGAGCGTGATCATAGCAATCAACAACATCGGTTACAGCACAGTGGAAGAGTTGCGCTTGGAAAACCCACGTCCGTTGTTCAGTGGTCAAGATTCAGAAGAACAACTGGCAAAGCCGTTCGTTCGCAAAGCACTGCTCGACCAGACCGACTTGCAGCCTCAGTGGAATCAGAGAATTCTGAACATCCGGCCAGGCCAAGTGGTTCATGTCATCTATTTCCTCGATCCGCCCCAGCAGTGGACATTTGACCGTTTCACTTATGACGTGTTGGTCAACGGCAACATTATACCGGCGGTAGAGAGTCGACCATTTTTCGCTTTGCATTTTTTCCACGAAAATGACCACCAGCACCAGCACCAATACCAGCATCAACAAATCAGTGCAGCTTTGTTGACCGACGACAACAACTCGTCCACGGAAGTGCCGAAATATTTTTACATTTTCTCCAACGGTCAACTGTTGCCGGTGATCAACGTTCAGCCGGTGACGATGAACTACTGCGTGCAAAGTGTCGACCACTGCTTGCTGGAGGCGAACGTCACCGGCTCCGGAGCCGGGGTATTGTACGGCAGGTTGGAGTTGCCGTTCAAATTGAACGTCAACATGAGTCTGGTGTCGGCGACGGTGAACCAAGTCTGCACCGGGCCGTGGCACGTCTGGACAACGGACCTGAGCTCGCAGACCACCATCCTCCACTTCGCCCTGCCCAACTGGTCCGGCTCTGAGGTGACCAAGTTGACGTTGGTTTTCGGCCTTCCGTCCCGCGAGCCGATCTACTTCCTGCACGATCAGTACAACCAGACGTTGGACCGATGCACCCCGGTCGGTTCGACAATTTTCAAACTGCTCGCTCTGTGCGTCAACCATTCCAACGAAGTCGCCAAAGTGACCTACTCGCTCAGGGACACGTACGGCGTGTTGTCCATCGATCCGCTGACCGCTGAGATCAAACTCCGTCGCCCGTTGACGGACATTGGCCAGGTGAATGAGATGAGCATCCAAGTGATAGCAAGCAGCCCAACTCAGGCAGTGCCGACCGCGTCCACTGTGCTCCATTTGTTCATTGTCGACAACATCACAATCAGCCATCACAATTTCACAACAACAACAACAGTCGGTACGGTGTGCATCAACGAAGAAGAACCAACCGAGCAACCGACCATCACAGTCGACCAAACTCAACTACCTCAACCAGAGTCAGAAGTCGACTGGACAAACGAGGAAACGAATTCCACCACGACTGACGAACAAGAAGCACTCCAATCGACAGAATATACGACAAAAAATGAAACTGAAACCGTCACCAATGGTGCAACAACAATAACACTTTCCACACTGTTAACAATAAACCCATTCGACAATTCTAGCTCAAGCTGGCAAAATGCCACTACTACTACTACTAATAATACTAATACTACTACCACTACAACTACTGTGAATGATGAATTTCAGTCGACCGAATTTCAACAGCCAACTTCCACAGTCACCGTTGAAACTGACAGTACTCCTGATTCGACAAACAATTTGAAAAACACTACACAAACGATTGACGAACAGAATAACGAAACCGAAACAGGCTTGATCAGTGAAACGTTGCTCATTGTCACCAATACAGCCCCGACGTCGGATTTGACCAATTCCGACAATCAAATGACCCTGGACGAGATAATCAGCTTAGCCTGCAAGCTGCGCACTTCAAAATCTCTCTGGGCTATTATTTGTGATTTGGGTAGAATTAAAAATTTATAAAATCGAGTGGAAAGGCAAGAAAAAAGAATAAGAAGAAGAAATGCATAACAAATATTTGTCACTTACCGTCGAAACACGTCGCTATAGCAATGTTGATTGAACTTGATTGAAATAACTTCAAATAAAAAAAACAACACCGTCTTCTTCTCATCGGTGACGTGACAATGCAGAAGAACTACCGCCAGTAAGAATACTGTAGATATGTTCAGGTGCAAATCACAAACTGACTTTTATGTGTGCCAATAAAAAATATCTTTTTCATTTATCAATTGAATGACTTTTCAAATTGTTCTTTCATCATAAATTAACATGATCAATTTTAGAGCATCTTTTTTAATTTGATTTACGATTTGAGAACAAAAAATTCGGTCAAATTTTATAATCAGTGCTTCTTCATGCGCAAGTTTGCCCTGATCAGACAATTATTTGTGAAAGCGTCGGCGCAATCAATCAAAGTAAGAATATACAATCTACCCTGAGGAAAAAAATTACTTATTCAATCAGCATATCAAAAGTTAAAAGAAAATTTTAATATCGCTTACAACAGTGTAAGATAAACCTTTTATTGACAATTTGCTTATTAGCTTATTGAAATTGTGCATGTAATAATTGGTATTAATTATATTACTAACTGACCATTATGAGATACGAAGTTGATTTCATGTGTCGCATTAGTGTTTGCTGAACACACACACACACACACACACACACACACACACACACACACACACAAACTTACGTACCACCTACTTTTATCCGTTCTTAACTTATTCAAATAGAAAATCTTATATAATTCGAAAATCTATTTCATGGCGTAATTTTATAAAAGAATAATAAATGTTGTGCATAGATGTGTGAAACGATGAAATAAAAGAGTAAGACGTGATAAATAAAATCGGTTTTAAAGCTCGTTTGCCGTGCGTGATGTTACGCACAAATTCCCAGCAGAATATTTCCAATCGACCAAGCTGACTGAGCTTTTCTTTTCTTCTCCTCTACCCAAGACCATTTCCTGTTTGACCCTGCGCTCCAAGCTAACCGACTGAATATGTCTTGCAAGCAATGTTGTCAATTTTCGAAGCCTACATTATATGAATCGATCGTTAACAGATAGAGAAAGGACAGACAGATAGATAGATGCGTGCCTTGAGCCTTGATTTTGGCAACAGCTAAACTGCATGGCAGTGACAGCTTGAATTGAAAAAAAACAAGCAATCAACTTAAAAAATTAACCCCATATATATATATATATATATATACATGTCCATTAGATTTCAATAATTTGTCAATTGCAATTGAAAAATGACATTTATCAGTGTAAAGTTGAAACAAATCTGCAATAGGCAATCGTCATCAAGTAGAATTTACAATGATGACCAAGAATGTGCCGGCTTAATGAAGCCGTTTTCAAAATTGACCAGAAGAAAAATCAAATCACGACACCACGCCTTCAATGGTCATTTCAGCTCCACTTCAACAACATTTATCATACAATCATCGTAAGTCGAACAAACGAGCACCATTTGTCGAAATTTGTCACCCCACTGAGCATGTGGATCGGAGATGTCGTAAAATTTGCACTGCAAATCTTGCGTCACACTTCCAAAAACACCCTTCAAGTGGACAAATGTTACCATAAATTAAGTGTTAATTTGCATGAAAATGTTAAAAAAAGAATGGTAAATAACAATTAATTTTATTTTTGTTGCTATTTTTAGTTTTTTTTTCTTCTTTAACATCTGGCTCATTTATTATATATATATATTCAAAGTAATATGTAATATTATTATATAATGCTTACGCGAAGCATAAGTCGAATAGTGCAACGACTGCGGCTTTTGGTTTTCGAAAATCCCGCCGTCGACCAATCCGCCTCAATACCACCATCTGGTTCTAGATGACTGATCAAATTTTCACCATTAATTTCAGCTTCTCTGCAAAAGAAATGTCAAACAAAAAAACAATATGCAAATTCCAAAAAAAAAATATTATAAAACTTTTACATACGTATTTTATTCAAGATGTTTTAAAACTTAATTTAAAAATTTCCATTGTTCATTATGTTTAATTTAGAAAAAGCTAAAAAATCGAAATTTTTACTCATTCGGGATTTCACAGATTATCAGCAGACATTGGTGGTAATGTATTTATTTTCCTTTTGTGCGATGAAATTGCACTTCGAAAAGCGTGTTTCAATATATTCAATGATTGAATTCCACAAAACAAGCCTTTTATCATTTCTTTTATGATTATTCGCTCAAACTTTTATTAACTGTTTAATGTGAAATAGTGAAATAATTGAATTTCAGAGGAAAAAAAATCCCATGCAAAGTGCTACTTTTTTTTCCAAGTTACTTTGTCCAAACTCACCGTTTGTATAAAAATTAAAATATATATATTTATATTGAAAAAAAGAAATAAAATAAAAATCGAATGATGAAAATAACAAAATATTCAACGTATCACAGCAGAATCATCAGTGCATGGTAAAGTGAAAATCATTAGCACGCACAATAAACGCAGCAGTATTGCCTGAAAGGGAAATTTTTCAACTAGCCAATTAACACTCACTTCATTTATTCGAAAAATGGAAGCAAATTCATACTGCCTAGTTTTTAATGAAAAATCTTTCGAATATTATTCATATTTTATTCAACAGAGCTCATAGAAGGACATCATTCATATGCATACACACTAACTTTATGCAATAACTCTTGTTTTCTCTTTCCCTGACCACCACCACCACCACCACCACCATCCTTCTCTGTGATCTATTTTTCAACATGAATGTGTGCATTTTTTTTCCTGTTGCAGCAAACGAATTTTATTTTATTAACTTAAGCAGCTTCAATTTTCATTTCACTAGGAAAAAATATAATAAATGAAATTGAAGTTTTAGTTTAAAAAAAAGGAAAAAATTTTTTCATTCAATCGTTCAAAAGAAGCGCTTGCAAGCCAAGCCAAGCCAAGCAGTAGCAATAGCATCAGCTAATGTTTGCGCCCTAGCTGCAAACTGAGAAAACATCAGTCAACTGTGTTGTGAGAACTAACTGCACATTTGCTTACATGCGCTAGCTAGCTGTGTAGTAAACAGATACAGGTAGTAAGTGAGTCTGTTTATACTGCCTGCCATAACCAACTAGTCGTACAATTAATATTATTAAATATTAATTTTATCAATTAACAAAGAATGGAAAATATTGAACATGAAGGAAAGAAAAAAAAAATTTTTTTTTTGAAAACTTACTCAAATTCCATTGGTGGACTTGAGGTGACGCCAATTCGATATGTAGTGTCACGGTATAGTTTCAAGGTTTTTGTCGACATGTTGAAACGTCTACCGTCCACTTTGAACGTAGTCTCGGCATTTTCCGGCTTCAAGCAACAAAACCGAATATGAATCTCAAATCTGGACGGTGGTTTCATTTTAATTCTTGTTCAACAATTCTGAAATATATTTCAAAATTAAACCAAAAGCATAAAGCAAGAAGAAAAAAGCAAAAGATGTGATTTCAGAATTGTCAGAAAGTAAATAAACAAAATAAATTGTATAAAGATGTGCGGGAATGACGTCCTAAGCAAGCAAGCAAGCAAGCAAGCAAGAAAACACACACACACACACACACACACACATATACACCCAAACAGGAGTCGTGCTTCGCCAGCTAACAACTACTGAACATCGATCGCTCTCTCACTCTCTCCAATTCCAATTCAAACTGCCATAATCATCTGCCACAAATCAAACAAATCGCGCTCGATTACGGCAAATCATTGACCAACCCGCCAGCTTGGCTCCACCATGCTTGAATAGGAGGAGAAGCAGCAGCATTGGAAAGTCTCAACTTTTCCATTGTCATTGTCGTATCCATCTCAACCAACCAACCACCAACCGACCGACCAACAAAATCACAAACTCCATCAAATACGGCTTCAATCACTGACTGCAAGCAAAATAAGAAAATAAAAATTAAAAAAAAAACAGTACTTCCTTTCTCATAAATTTCCATTTTCTTTTTTATTTCTTCACAAATTTGAAACAATATTCCATTATCACAGTATGTTGTATTTATTCTTTGCAATTGTAAAAATTAAACAGGCAGTAGTAGTAAAATTGCTGAAGCTCAATCCATATCCACAAGTACAAGATATATTATGTTGCATATGTGTAGATGCAAATTATAAATTGAATTATTAATAATTGTTAAAATAAATTTCACAAATCTTCACAGTGAAGTGTCACATGCTGCAAATAATTGACACTCAATACAACCTGAGAACAAATGTGACACAAGTCGACCGATTTGAATCGAACTTGCAAATCTTCTCCACAATCGACACAATGCATTATGTAATATCTGAGCAACTTTTTCTGCATATATACATTTGGCATCAGGCTGATCATCTCAGGAAAAACTGACAAAAACAACATCTCGCCAAGCTGATGCATCATCTCAGAAAAAAAATCCTCGCCAAGCATTTTTCCCTCTTGGAAACTGTTGAGCAAGTTTTCAAAACTGACCAATTCTCGATCCGACATGTTAATAACAAGCCGTTCACGCAAATTGGCCAATTGCTCTTCATACTGTGGCAGTTTCAAAAACTCTCCGCTCTTCCACTTTCTACCTGCAACAAAATTTCCAACAGTAACTATACAACATTTCAATTCTGTATACATCTATAAACAGATATTTCTCTTTTTTGCTTTGCTATCACTTTTCATCATTTTTGAAATAAACAACAATAAAAAGCAAAATTTGAACCTGATCTTTCTTTAATATATGGCAAACATTTTTCATAAATTTCTGGATATTTCACGTGTAGAAAAAAGTTGAAACAGTTCGATTTTGCTTCTTTTTTCATTCGCTCTGCGCTATCCAATTTCTTTCCGGCAGTCTGAAAAGTAAGCATTTCGCCTTTTTATTTAAATATCAAATTTAGCAAAAATCAAATCATTTCCGTCGTCCTACCCTGAATAAAAATCATCCGATAATGACAAAAAAACAAAGCAATCTTAAAAAATGCTAAAAAGCTAAGAAAATTAATAAAAAAAATTAACTAATATCAGTTTGACTAAATAAATATGAATACATAAAATATATGTATTTATTTATTTATTTATTTATTTATTTATATGTATTTGTGCATTTATTGTGTTATCAATTTTCAAGTCGAACAAAGCAACGTCAACAATTTCAACCAGTATAGTGTGTAATGAGGCAATAGCAGTAAAAATCATCCATCCAAAGAAACATATAAATATATTCTCATCATATAAATAGAAAACTGTTTCCAACTGCTAAAAAATAAATAAATGAATAAATATAGTCATATAATATGTGTATATATATATATATATATATATATATCAAATGACACAGCGACTGCGCCTCAGGAGGCAATAATGAGAACTTCGGCCAACTTTTGGCCAGCTTCTCGTCAAAATTCGAATTTTTTTCATTCTGTAAATTTTGTAGTTTCAGATATGCCAATCATTTGGCCTAAAATAAGCTCATAAATGCACAAAACATCGCTTCTGTTCAATTTTCTCTTTTCTGATAAATTACATTTCATTCTACCAATCTTACTCTTCCTCATCTATGAACAACAAATACCCATGTACATTATGCACATGTGTATTTAAATTTAAATAAAAATCACAATACTGAAAAAAAAGCATCAATTTTTTTCCATTATAAATTATACGATGAAATGAAATAAACAGTGCCAAAAATGAACTTGTTTTATCATTTGCAATTAAAATATCCCATCATAAAAGCACAGTCACTGACTAACCTGTGAAAACTTTCCACCAACATTCTTTTGCGATGGTCTATCTCGCACTCGCTGGTGGTCATTGCTGCGTAACTGCAAAAAAAACTTATCAGATGAAATGATTGTTAATAAAATTTCATAAAAAACAAAAGAAAGAAAAAAAACATACAGCAGCTTTATCTTTGGATTGTTTACCTCCAATATGAGCACTTGATTTCTCGGTATTTTTCTAAAATACAATATATTTTTTACATTAAAGATATTATTATGAATTTAAACCTGCTCCAATTCCATATTATCACGCTGAGCGTAAAATGATGGTTGAACGGGGTGGATGGGGTGCTGAACTGATGGGGTGGATTCATTCAAAGAAGCCTACAATAATTACACGCTTATTGAACATAATTTGAACAAAAAAAAACATTAACTTTATTTAAAACTACATATATTATTCAAAATAAAAAAAACATTTTACCTGCTGGCGCTCCTTTGCATGATTCTTCAATTTAGCTGTGGATGAAACATTTTGCACTTTTAATATGGCCGCCCAATAATTCTACACAAATATATCATAGAATGAATCGATATATTTTCAAAAATTAAAAATCAATATATTTAGCAAAATAAATTCCACTTTCAACTAACCGCGCTAGTTTTAGCATAATACTCAGCGTTCCCAGCAGTGTGCACATCCTTACTGCCTGATAAGGATGGGAAATTCACCTCATTTGCACTATTTAGCATCTTCTGCGTCTTCTACAAAACTTCCAACAATTAAACAACGCTGTAAATTACTATAGTTCAAATTTACGTTCACGGTCACATCAATGTTAACAACATCACGAGGCTTTGACTTTAGCTTGCCTTTAAAATCCTGAACAAATAAAACAAAGATACAACAAATAATTTAAATAAACAAAAATAATCCTCTTTACCAATAATGGCATGGCTTGGCAAGTTCTGTTTTCATTCATCAATGGTGGAAAGTCAGCATCACTGTTCATGATGAAAATTCTTTTCTAAATAAAAATTGAAATAAAGCTGTCAATACCTCTCAATTGTGCAATTATGGTAAAAGACCAACCGCATTTCTCTCATTTGCCGTCGTACCACTACTCCCAACTTGACTATGCTTCTCATTGACAGGTTCCTGATTTCAAAAATAATTTAAAAAAAAAATCTGCTTGTCCGAATGATGTAAAATAAACAAAACTTCAAATTATGAATTTTTATAAATTATTACAAACAATTCTATCTTCGACTGAGAATGGTGCGCTTGTGATGGTTGATTTGCTTTTAAATTTTTCGACAAACTTTTATTATTATTATTATTATATAATTTACCTGCTTCGGTTTTGTCATTCGTTTGGAAAGCTTATTCGTCAAAGACCACTGACTGGATACATGATCATTGCACACCTGAAGCAACTGAACAAGTCAAAGAGAAGAAATAATTAAAATTATTCCTCAACAAACCAAATTTTTTACAGGAAGTTCAGGAAATTCATTTTCATATAGTAGTGATGGCTGTGCTTCCTAAAAAACCATGCGCAATTAATAAATAATTGAAAAAAATACTCTATTTTGCCTATATTGGTACAAGAACAACAAATACTTTTGAATTCATAAAAACTTTCATTCAATTACTTTAAATTAAGATTTACAGTAGATGTTATTTTCCTACAAATTCTTATACAACTACCAAGCACTTCAAGAAATTACCAATTCCCCAGTGATTTTCATGCCCAAACTGTTTCAGAACTCAACTGCAAGTCAAACAATCACAAAGTATATATATATATATATATGATGGAGAAAAATAATTACATTTTTCAAAAAACTTGCAGAACATCTCAGAATTGCTCAAAATCTCACAATGAAGCAACTTTTCTTTTACAATTTATACAAAATATAAGCAACTTTCCAGACCAACTGTAATTTGCAGCCTCAAAAAGAAAAAACAACAAATTTCACCTCAAAAAATACAGTATTTTCATCAACATCAATTAATTATTTGCTTAACGTTTGAACAGAAAGATTTCTCGAAATTTTCCTCTTCCTATATAAACTGCATTCTTTTAATTACAAAAAGCAAATTCAAATTTCACTCGCACACAACAGATCTCACCTTTTCAATGAATGCGGTATCATCGACAAACGTTTGCTCAGCCTTTGCTAACTAAACACAAATAAAACAATTCTAAATGTACTTTACCCTTTTAAAATTTAATAATTACCATCACCACAATTACCTTAAAAAAAGTCGAATATAAATGACAATTTTTCACCAACTCTGAATTCGCTTTCACAGCAGTTGATGTATGAGAAAGCGATTCAGTATTTCCGCCCTGATAGAAATGAACAACGTTACAAAAATTAAGAATAATAATACAACAAATAAAAATGTAAAAAGATTGTAAAAGAGAAGATCTGCTTAAGTGATTGAAATACCTTTTTGGAAAAGTCATTCTTCTTTCCTTTTCGTTTATTACTGTTCACCGTAAACCACTGGGACCATTCTTCAGCAGTATCATATACTGGTGCTAGAAATTCACAAAAAATAAACTTTCAGTAAACTCAATTGAAGTAAAACAAAAACAATAAAAATTGCAAATAAATAATTGTATGCCAGAAATTCAAATCAACTTTTACCGCTAGTTGAAGCGTTATCATTACTGCTTTGTACATTACTGCTTGAAGGTAGAGGTGGAAAATCATCCATAACTGGAGCCACTTCTTTTGACTTTTTCCAATTTTTGGCCAATGCAATTGAAGAACAATTATTATTCGACTGAATACCACTCGAGGAAGCTACATCTGGATTTAAATTTGGAAATTCCTCATCTTCCAAATGAAATGACTGCTGCACTGAGTTTCGCGGTAGTTCTTTCTGCTTATTTTCGAGCACAGTTTCCAAACTGAAATTTCATTCATCAAGACAACAATAACAATACATGTATAACATATACAAAGACTTACCGTTTAGAACGACGCTTACTGCCAGCATGCCAGTCTTCAAATTCGCCGTGCACTTCAAGCAGGCAGCGATTCCAACGACTATGAGATCTGCTCATTGCGTCGAAATGGTTAGAATTCTAAATTTCCAAATTCAGGAAAAAAAACCAAAATCAACAATTAATAAAAGATCTCTACCATATGAATTTGATAGTCTATTTCATTTTCAAACACCACACCGTGCGGTTCATTCGCACAATTATCCAATTCACAAAAAAAATGGTTACTTCTAAAATGATCTTTCAACGCATCAAGTGTGCTAAAAGAAAACAATAAATGATCAATTTCGACAACATGAAAAAAAATTAACAAGGCATTTATTAACATATCACTTACGGGAAGAAATCATTCATTTTGTTATCACTGCAGAAATGGCAGTAATAGTGTGTAGAGCGACAGTGTCTAAATAAAATTCAAAATTTAATAAATTATAAACGTAAAATAAATATGCAAACCGAAACAGCAAATCGTTGTCAAAAAAACGTTGATCGCAAAATTTGCACAAAGGATGCCCACGTTCGCCGAGCATTTTGTTATTCCCAATACGACGATGCTTAGCCAATGTGACTCTTGTAAAAAACTGTCTCTCTCCAGAAAATAACTAAACGACAATCATAATTGCAAAAAATGGGTACACAGAAAATTTAAAAAAGTTAATAATCTTTACCACCAAATTATCAGTACAGATGTCGCAAGCAAATCTTTCATGCTCATGGCGCATATGCACTTCCAATAGTTCGAACGTTGGAAATGTCATTCTGCAAGTAACATCAATTTTTGCTCGTTTAAAACAAAAATCAAACCTACTTATTTTCGCAAATCTGGCAAATATGCGACAACAAACCGTCGACAAACAGTTTCTGCTTTTGATTCGTAAAAAAAATTCCATTTTCCTCATATACAGATTCAGAAAAATGAGAAATAGCAAGCACGTCAACAAATTTCTTCTTATTATCTTCATCAGCGTTAAATGCAATGATCTGTGCAATTTAATAATTAATTCAATTACAATTTCTCAAAAAGAATAATTATTATGACGACGTAAACTGTACTGGAACAGTGTAACAACTCTACATGATTAAGCATGCTTTCTTCACATTTCACACAACTTACCTTTTCCATAACTAGACGACAAACTGGACATTCTCTTGAATTGCTTAGCATTACAATGCGAATAACACAAGTCAAACAGACTGCATGATCACAACTACTGATGCAAAAATATTCCCGCTGCTGGAAGCAAATAATACAATTCAAACCGTTTTCCATGGGAATTTCTAAAGAAAAAACCAACACACTGAACGTTACACAAGCATATATATATATAAGCAAGAGCTATTGTATTGATACACATCAGTGTTCTGTAATGAAATGCAGGTTTAAACTGTACAACTTCAAATAATAATAAAAATGTGATGAAATGTAATTGAACAAAAGTCACCTTTTTTTGAATTCGCTGTAAAATTTTACTTATTAAATAAATATTTTTTAACTTTTATTAAGAGACAATAAAGTTTTCGTTTTACTAAATCAACTTAAATTTCACCGCATACTTTAAAATAAACATTGCACCACATACTTTAAAATGAAAATTATATTTGTTAATTAACAATAAATTCATTTAACAAAATGCTCAGAATCATAAAAACGAATAAAAATATATTTTACTTTCAAACAATGTTCTTTACAATAAATTAAAAAAACAGCATATTCTATCATTTAGCATAGAAAAATTTACAACAGTTTTTGCAAAACTGCTTTCACAAAACTCACTCACAAATGAGAACAATTCATCCGATACATAATTTTAATATGACAATTTGTTTATTAATTTACCTATTTGTAATTACGAAAAAAATTATTAACAACTAGCTAAAAACGTCATGTCAAATAAACGCTATCAAATATTAATAGTAAAGTGCGCACAATGAATAATTTATTATAAAACGTAAAAATCTTTTTACATTTAAATAACAAAAAGAACTATTCATCATTTCCATATTTAAAAAGAAAAACAAAAAATAGGTCACTTTGAAATCGTCACCTTATTGTTTTTATGCACTTACTTTTTTAATCGTCAAACTTTGCTTTCATCAGAGTAGCAACTGAATTTTAAAACTGCATTTGAACACTGTGCCATGACGTTGTTAATCATGACCTTTTTCTAGATCAACTAATTTGATAAGTGTCATTGCACGCTTGCGGAAAAAGTAACAAAAAGAATTTCACAAGTTTTAAATTCACCAGATTGAACAATCAGAATGTACTGTAATAAGTATCGCAGTTAATTATAGATGTTCAAGTAGTTTGTTTTCAAATATTTTGTTTACTCGCCACCGTATGCCCGTGAATTATCTTTTTTTTCTTTTGATTTGTCGACTGATCAATTTAAAATTTATTACGAAATCGATTGCGAAGACTAATTGAAATTGAATAATTATTTTATTAGCAAAACGACCATATGCACACATACAATATACAATTATAACAGTGAAAGGTGTAACTGGACAACGGTCCTTCTTCAAATGCAGCATTCTGTTTTCTGACGCATTTTCTTTTATACATTTCGCTTTGGCAATTCAACACTTACCTGATTGTCAGCATCTGATTATTACATCATAATCATATCAGATAACAAAAAAAAAACATGCACATTTCATATTTTCACACAATTTTTATAAACAAAATATGTGAATAAACAAACGATTGCAAATAAAATTGCACTTCATTTATTGTTTTTCAAAAAAAAGGTGGTCAACATTGACATTATTCAGAATAAAAAGGAAAGGTTGTCATTTGTATACGAAGCACCCACTTTCTTCACGTCCTAAAATTCAAAGTGAACAATATTTTTACATTTGAAAATAATGTTCAGCATAAATGAAGCGTAAAGCGGAAGTCATTGCATAAATAAATAATTAGAATTTGAACACTTTGAAATTTAAATATCAATTCATGAAATATGAATTAAAGAATAATACTTTCAAATTTTTCTGAAGTGCCTCTATAGCAGCTTTTTGTTGAGCCAATTTCTGAGCTTCAGTTGCATGTGGCAACAGTGCAACTTTACCAAAAGCATCACTTTCTTTTTTCCTCATTTCTTTCATAAATTCAATTCTGTTTGAACTGAATAAATAAAACAATTTTTTAAATAAAATATTCACATTTTTTTCGTTATATTCAATACATAGTTTACAAAATTACGAAAAAAAAAAAACAAAAGAAAACAACATGATAAACAACATGTGCTTGTTTTCAAATTACTGTATTATCAGAAAGAAGAGTTGAATTAAAATAAAAAACAAAATATCATATATGTTTACACAAAAAAAATGTTAAAAATAAAAACGATACTCGGAAAGTGAATCAGCTATGCTTTTTTTTTCTAATTGAAATTGCTTTACCATATTTTCGTATTCCTAAAAAAAACTATGTTAAAACTAGAGTAATATTAACGTTAACAAAAAATCAAAATGAAAAAAATTGTAGCTTGCATAAGCTCTATTCATATTTTTTCCAATTGTTCACTCACCTTTCTTTGAGCAGCGGGCATTGAGCTCTAAAATGAAGAAAAAAACAACAAAACATTAAAAATGATTTATTTATCAAAAATTTATTCATTCTTATTTGATATACTATCACTTGAATTAAGTGGTAAAATATTTCCAAAATAGTATTATATATATATATATATATTTTTTTTTTAAATTAAAAAACAACATTTCATAACTCTGACAAGCTTACTACTATGAAGGAGGCAGTGCAGCAGCTTAAAATGTTGAAAGCAATGACAAATCTCAGGAAATTCATTTTCCAAAATCTGAATTCTTGAATCAAGTTTTTAATATTGTTTTAGTATATATACATGAAAATGGCGTTGGCATCATTTAGAAAAATATTGACAATGTTGTTTAGATAAATCCTCAAAAACCTGTCCTGTTTGTTCAGTGCGTCTAATGATTTATCAAATAAAAATAAGAAGACATGAAAATGTTTATTAACGAAACGCACATTTGAATATGCTGAGTAAGTAATAAATGCATTATTTAATTTACAAGAATAAATTTGAAAACGCCTTATCATATGTCACTCGTTTCAATTTTGATGTAGTTACAATCGACGTATTGCTGTTATTTTTTTTCCACATCTAAGAACAGTCTACATAATGGCAAATCAACTTTAATAAACAGTTTGTATTTAAATTAATGCCAAAAAATAAAAATTTGTATATGCTGTTAAAAAGCTATAACCCAAAAAAAAAACAGAAATGATTATGCAACAAACTTGGCCATTGCATTTAAAAAATGTTTATAAACATTGTCAATCATCGTCTAATTTGAAGAGTTGCCTTCATTCATAAATTCAATTTTTCTAAATTACATAACGCTTCTCACTCTGCACTTTGTATTCAAAAAAATATTCATCATGTGCATGTATAGCATACGGTTGAAGTTGAAAATATTTTTAAATTTTAACAACTTTTTCATTTATCAAAACGCTACCATTTCAGTAATTTGTTTCCAATTCAACTGCCCATAACTAACTGCCATAAGAATTGGAACTTAATTTTAAAATATATTACATTATTATTGCTCATAATGTATTACTGTTTAAAAATATAATGCATTATAATTTGTTTTTTTTTTCGTAAAAAATGAATAATTATCATTTGTAATAATAATGCGGTTATTTTGTTATTACTGTTTTGAAATTGTTTTCATTCGTGCGATTAAACAATTCACAAAAGATACATCAGATAAAACAAATGGAACGTTTGAATGCATGCACGCGTAGACATTAACCAACAAAACGCGCAACGTCACATCGAGCAGCGGCAATTTGTTGTGCATTAAACACGGCTGGGATAGACAAGAAAAGGCGAGCTGTGACGTAATCCACCAGGTTATACAATGCTTGTACGGTTGCAAAGGTGAATGAAATTTATGAATAGAAAAATAATTTTAATCATCAAAAAAAAAAAAAAAAAGAAAAACAAATTTTACCAATGTTCAAGCGACGTAATTTTTGAATTTGAAATCAAACTACCAAATTATCTCGTTCACATTTCCAATGTTCGTTCCACCAAATTTATTTCCGGGTACTGTAGAATTAAAACTTAATAAATAACCATTTGTTTTTTTTTTCAAATTCTCTGCAATTACAAGTGCCGACACTTTCAACTGTCACCTTAATTTGACAATAGCTGCAAAGAAATGCAAACAAAAAATTGGTTTGTTTTAGTGATTGATAATTGAACGCCATCTCTTCATGATTCATCGAAGCAGTCGATCACTGCGTTAACCAGTGAACAGAGTCAAACTTTTCAAATCCAGCCGTTGCGGCCATCTGTAGGAACAAACATACATCCACGAAGCCAGCATACACGCTCGCAAGAGAAACATTGGTCATAACAAGCCGAAAACTACGAGGCTTCGACGCATGTGTCACACTGTATAATGCTAATCATAATCGCCTTGCACTAGTGCTTGTTTAAATTGGCCGTCAATCATCATCATTTAGTACTGGATGATATTAAATTTTAAAAAAATAAAAGAAAAAGAAAATCTGACAGTACGTTTTTATTCACTTGATCCCTCTGAACAAAAAATAGCAATTCAATAATGCTGCTTAATCGTTATCTTTATCTTGTTTATCAGGTTTTGCACCACGCAGGCGACCAGTACGACGCGCAGCAATAAGACCAACCTAAGCAAAATTAATTAATTAATTAATTAATAATGCTTTCTAAATGCACAATAATGATGAACAAATAAAATAGCTTACCTTCCGACCGTGCGATGCATCCCGACGAATTGTTGACGGTTTGCCAATGTGCTGATGATTACCACCACCAAATGGATGATCCACAGGCTAAAAGCAAAAGTGCAATTGAATCAACTTGAATTGCAATTAAAGAACTTTGAAATATTGAAAATTTTTACGTTCATAGCAACACCACGAACACGAGGCCAACAGTGGCGTTTAGCCTTGTATTTCCAGTATGCACGACCAGCCTTCAGTATCGGCTTATCAGTCCGTCCTCCACCAGCAACAATTCCTGAAAAATAACCAAATAAAAGAAAACAATGAAAACAAACAAACAAAAAGTAGCACGTATACCAATCATAGCTCGATTTGTAGATGGAACTAATTTTTTCGCTCCAGACGGAAGACGTATTCGTGTTTTCTTTATATCTGGGTTGTGAGCGACCACCGTGGCATAGTTTCCTGCAAAAAATTATACAAGTTTGTTAATAATGAACAAAAATTCATTAAAATGAAAAGCTGCGCTAAAGTGTATATACACAGTGTAATAATGTACAGCTGGAAAAAAAAGAAATATAAACACCCTAAAACTACATACCAGAAGTTCGAGCAAGACGACCACGATCGCCGGATTTCTCTTCAACATTGCAAATTACCGTACCTTCTGGACAGGAACTGAGCGGCAACACATTACCAATGCTAACTAACGCTAAAAATTGTAAAACGAAAATCACATTCACAACGAACACGCCATGAAACTATACATTGTACCTCTACGTCCACAGTATACAAACTGCCCTGTGTACATTCCTTCGCAAGCAATCATGGTTTCTTTTCTTTTCCCATACTTGTACAAGTTTCGAAAATGAACAATTGCCAACGGTGCTCCTCTACCTGGATCATGAATAATGTCCTACAAGCAATTTAAATTGAAAATCAAAAGATGTTAATTCAAATTAATGATATAAATAAGAATAAAATAAATTCTAAATTACCTTAACAACACCTCGAATGTAGCCATGTCTTTCAGCATAGTCAATGGCACGCAACTTCGCAGCTCCTTTACGATGTTTGGTATGAGCACGAAAACCTGTGCTAGAACCTTTACGCTGTGCACGAATTCTGCGTCCCATGCTTTTCTAAAAACTTTCTCACTGTTAATAAAATAATTTAAATCGTACATTTCAAAACATATAATATATGCGCGACAACAGAACGAAACAATAAAAACAAAACATGAAAAAAGTTATTAATCAAACTCATTGGAGATTAGTTGAATTGTAGATTGAACATTTTATGAAAATGTAGCAGTTTAAACCAAATTTTTACGCTCAATGTCCATCTCAAAATGCAAAATCAATTAAGAAAACAAATTTGCACATCAATACAGTAGAAACGCCACACTCATCAAGTCACTAAAAGATGTTCAAGTTCAACACAATATTTTATGAACAAGAAGTATCATATTAATTGATAATTTGAAATTTTTATACTTTAAATAAGTTCGATTTATTTAAATTCAAATAAATAATTCAACAAAAACTCAATCGAAATTTACTGTGCCGTATCTTTAAAGTATAGTGTATTGAAGTGAAATGCAAGTTCGAACAGTAGTAGCGTACACAAAATGAATAAAAAAGAAAGTTTGTTGCATTCAGTATGGTCTGAAATTTGAGTTTTTCTTTTTATACAAAATAATTTAATGGTAAATACTTTTGTTTGAGTTTTTTGTTTCAATTTACGAGTATGAACAAGAAATACAGAATATACAAAACAAGTAACCGCAACTGAATTAACATCGTTTGTAGTGCAGTTGCACGTTGGTTTAATTCGTCAAGCGGTAAAAGAAATTCCATTTTTACGCCATTCGTTGAGGCTATGAAAAATGACAAAAAGAGTTGAATACAGTAGATTGATTAATTGCAATTGATCGTTCAAAGAAATAAATCAGCTCAGCCAAGTTCGCACAGTTCGTTGAAGATCACAACACGAAATAAAGCTATCAAAATTTGCGTATTGAAACATTTCATAATAGTTTGTTTGAACATTTGTTTTACACTTGTTCCGCAAACAAACAAACAAACAAACAAACAAACAGCAGTTCAACAGATCATTAGGCTGGCTTTTTTTGTGTCTTTTTAAATTTAAATGACGACTGTAAAACATGAACAATGAAGCGGATGGAAATGATTGATTTCAACGAATCAAAGACAGAAACTCTTCTCGAGTTTTCATGTCCTGCTGAAAGGTGCCCAACATGCAGCTTGTTGTCGTTTTGGCGGAGTACTTTTGCACACCTCGCATCACCATGCACATGTGACTGAAATTTGAAGATTAAATTTTAAAATTCATCACCTCTTGCAGTGATCGACAGCTTTCTGTACCTGGCTTCAATGACCACTCCCACACCGGACGGTTGTACTGCTTGAACAACGGCGTTAGCAATTTGTTTAGTCAAACGTTCCTGAACTATAAAAGACGTTGAAGAAGAAGAATCTGTATGGTTGTTGTTTAAAATTAAAATTAAATTAATCAATTAAAAATAAATCAAACCTTGCAAACGACGACTGTACATTTCAACAATGCGCGCCAATTTGCTCAGACCGAGAACCTTTTTGTTGGGCAAATAGCCGATGGAAACGCGGCCAATGAACGGTATCAAATGATGCTCGCACATGGAAAACATTTCAATATCACGAACAATAACCATTTCATCATGATCTTCGTCAAAAACTGCGTCATTCAAAACTTCTAAATTTGAAATTAGATCATAAATTTCATTTCAAATAAAACAGGAGATAGAATAAAAAAAAGTTTCATTATTATAACATAAAAAAAAAAAAAACAACAACACAAACCATCATGTCATATCCAATCAAGTTATGCAATGATAATTTTCCTGATCAACTTGTAAAAATAATATTCGCCCAAAATCAGGTTACTTGAATTTTGATCAAACTTTATAATAAATTGTTGTTTTTGTAATTAATTAATTCATAAAATTTTGACTCACTTGTCAAATCAGTACTGTATCCGGTTGTGAAGAAGAGCATCGCTTGGGCAGCTCTTTGAGGTGTTTTCTGAAGACCATCTCTGTGGCAATCTTCGCCGACGAGTTTCAAAATTTGCCCATAACAAGCTGCCAAGTCGTTCTGAATTTCCTGTTCAGATCGTTGCTCCACGTCCGCGTTCAAAAAAGTCGACTTCTGATCACTATCTGCAACGCAATGCAGACCGTTGCTCAAGTCGACAACCATCGAACGCTTCCCTATGCAAAAGACGTTAATTACCCAAACAAAATAATAATAAATCTATCTATTTTTCTTAATTTTCTACAGAACATTCATTCTAAAACATTTTAAACCTCAACAAATCACAAAAACATTCGTTCAACGAAACAATTGTTTATAAGATATCTGTTTAAAAATTAAATTACATATTTTTCAAATGACATTGCAATAAAATGACAAACTTACCAAATGCATTAGTTAATGAACTACTATTCCGACTTGAGGAGTCACCAAATCGAACAACTGCTCTGACGGAATGATTATCGAACATATCGAATTACAAAAAGAAAAAAGAATAATTATTGTTTTTTTTTCCACTAAATATCTTCAATTGTAAAAGTTGAATTGGCAAGATTAAACAGAATTAAATAAGAATTGAAGAAACAGCTCGTTTAAAGCAAACAATCCGCATCATCGTCACCAGCAGCCAACATCAGACACGAATTAAAAGCAAGCAAGCAGACAAACGGCTGCTGCTGTATTTGTCGAACACGCTTATAAACGACCGGTTGATATCGAAATTGAGAAGTCCCAATCGACTGTCAAAAGCGATCCAACCACGCTCACGTTTTGTTCCAATTGTTGTTTGCTCTGCTCCCACGTGCAATTGGCCAATCAATTATCATTATTATATACAACAATCCAGCCTATAATTTATTATAAATGCCGGAAAAGTTGGTTAATGCTTATACATCTATCCATCTATCTATCTATCTATCTATCTATATTAGACATATAATCGTTCTGTTCAATATATTACAAATTTAATTGTCCGTAAAATTCATCACGACGTTAAAGACAATTTTCAACAATCTATTCTTTTTTGAAAAAGAAAAACTGAATTTACTTAATAATAATAACCAATATTGAAAACAGATGATCATTTTCTCTTCCTTGAAACACACTTGCCAAAAACGGGAAGTAGAATTTATGCGGTAACAAAATACGGTAAAAAAGGAAGATGGAGAAGGATAAAAATTTAAAAAAAACAATAAGACAAACAAACATATATATATATATATATATATATACTTACACATACGTGTGTGCGTGTATTTTTAACAACAAAATACACCAAATGTCCAAGTAATTATTTTCAATGGAAAAATGCATGTGAATGAATATTTTCATTCAATTTACACTGAGAATAAGAAAGAAATGTGAGAAAAAAATTTTTTTTCTTTTTTTTTTAAATATCCATTATTAAACTTTTACAATTTTTGAGAATTACAAAGCAGAACGACTGTGCGCATTGGAAGAAGGTGTATCCACCAGCTGTGAAGAGGATGTATCGTCCGGTTCAGTTTTGCTTTGGTTTTGTTCTTCAAAAGACGAATCGTCCGTTGTATGCGGAGTAAGCAGAGCACTTTTCAATGAACTGTTTCTTGAAACTAAATTCTGTCCAGACCGATTCAAATCAAGCAAATGCTGAAATTCAATCCCTTCACCGGGACCCATATGTGTAACGTGGCTGAAATCGGATGGACCAGAAATCATCACTGACTTTCTGCTGAAACAAATATCAATCAATGACATGAACAACAATTATTAATGTATTATTATTATTATTATTATTATTATATTTAAATCAAAGAAAAAAAAATTTACGATTTTCGTGATCTATCTTCGTCGGTCAATACAAGAAGCGTATATTTACGCCGTTTACGTATTTGGCCTTGTTTGCTTTGTCTGATCACATCCAAAGAAGGTACATTCATCACTTCTTCATCTGAAATAATCTGTTCATATAGTGAACAAAAACAAAAAACAATAAAATAAGCCAACAATAATTCCCCTGCCAATATATCGCTCAACAGAACTAAACAAGCTTTGTCACCAACTGTGCACAATGTCAAAACGCCAGATTTCAACAATGGCTTTGCCTGAATTAAAAAAAAATTTTTTTTAATTAAAATTAACATATAATTGATGAAAACAATTGATAATTAATTAATTACCTTTTTCAAATTCAACGTCTGCACCCATTCGCCGGTGTTCACGTTGAAAATGCAAACGTGATTTTCACTGAACACGCTCAAATAAGGAACGCTGTAGGCGAAATGAGTCGGCACCGATGGGAACATCAATTCCAACGGTCGAGATCGCTTTCCATATTGGTCGACATAGAAGCCGAGCTTGTGAAACACCAGCAAATATTCCACGTCGGTCACTTGGACAAGAAAACAAGCGTCGTAGCTGGCCAAGCTGACAAACTGCAAACTGTTGTCTTCCAAATTCAACAACGCCTGCTGTGAATTGTCTTGCAAATTCCACATGCGAAAGCCGGACGGATATCCGACGCACAGTTTGCCTTGGAAAATGGCTATGAACTGCGGAAATCCAGGCATGGCCAATTCGCGCAGCTTTTTGTGCCTGGCCGGCGTGCGATTGATTTCAAAAACCACCACCGTCTTCTTCACAGCAACGCAAAAATAAAACGGCCCATCTCCCGGTGCACCAGTGCCCGCGGAACCGGCACAGAACGTGTGACAGCCTTTGGTGTTGTCCACTTTGATCCACTTGACATCCCGACCGTCCAGAGCGGCCGTTGGGATCAACTTGATCTGCCTCTCTTTGCCAGTCATGACGATGATCAAGTGTTCGTCGACGATGAAATCGATCAGATCGACGCGTCGACCGTCGCCCAGACGGAAAACCGTCTCGCGGTCCAACTCCACACAGTAGAGACCGTCGTCGGTGCCGAGCAGCAGACGATCCTTGTCCACAACGGCCGCACACAAGGCGCCTTTGACCAACGGCAGCGCGGTCTGGTCGACCAGCTCGCGCACGATGAAAGCCTTCTTTTGGGCCAGTTTCCGTTTGCGCAAAAAGCGCAACAGTTCGTTCAAAGCGATCACCCATTTCTGCTTTTCGTGCTGGCTTTCGGCCATCAACAACAGCACACTTCTGGCCGGCTCACCACCAACACCACCACCGCTGCCGCCGCCGGCGCCCGCGCCGGCCAACGGCTGGTGCAACTGCGAAGCCGAGACGCGAAATATGCAGCACAGTTCTTTGCGACTGGCGTGGATCACGTCCGGCTCTCGGACAGAGCTGACCGTGAAATCTTCGTCCCGCATGTCCAGCACCAGCGATGCGTGAGGGGCGATGTCGGTCGGCTTGCCGTTGCGATCCGTGGCGCAGTCGAACAGGAACAACTTCAAATCGCAGACCACCAACAGCTGGCTTGTCCAGCCTTTCTTCAGTCCGCCCGGCTTGGGAACGCGCACCAGACCTTGATAAGTGGTGCCCAGACCACGAGACGGGTCGATGCCCAACGGCCGTCTCGGCTCTTGCGGAGCCGGACAACTCGGTTGCGCTTTGGGCAAACAGCTCGGATGGCAGGCAAACTGACAATCTTGGCATACCAACCCTTGGCGTGTCAAACCGACCATCAACGACGTACAATGATGACACTTTGTCGGCTGCGCGAAGACCGATATATTGAACCGGTGTTGAGGAGCACGTGCCCTGATTCTACTCATAGCACGGGCATTTTCATAATTTGGTGGACTGACCATCATCACTTCACGTCGGCTTGATTGCTGCAGATGTTGTTGTTGTTGTTGAGGGTACTGTTGTTGTAGTGAATCACAAAATTCAACTGCTGTACTGGAATCAGTTTGTTGATCACGACTATTGTTGGTGCTGCTATTATTATTATTATTATTATTATTATTATTGTTGTTGTTGTTGTTGTTGTTGTTTGATGTTTTGTTCGAATTCATACTATCACTGCCACCACTGGAAACTGCTTCATCATCTTTGAATAAATTCAATATGCTGCTAAATTGAACCAACTGATCCAAACTTTTCGCATAGTCAGGCAACACTCGAACACCAAGCTGTCGTTGAGCTTCTTCCAATTGACAATCTCGCTTATGCACTTCTCTGGTCAATTCACCAATTCTAGCTTCAGCAGCTTCCAATTGTTGTTTGCATGCAAAATAAGTGCTGCGAAATTTGGTCAACTCTTCGGTAACTTCTTGTTTGGCGCGAATTTCGGATTGCAAATTTCGTTGCAAGTCCAATATCTCCATTTTTGCAAGCTTGTGCGAACGCCGACTACCCCAACCCTTTTCTCCACTGGCCAGTGTGCTCGACAACAGACCATAATTAATCTTGGATCGAGGTGTGGTTGAGCCAGCAACAGTGCCGGTGCCGTTGTTAACCTGCTGCTGCTGTTGCTGTTGGTGCTCAGCATCCAATTTCAACCGTTCCAGATCATCGGTCAGCTTTGCAGCCAACGTTTGCAAATAGTCGCGCACCTCCTTCTCATCACTAACCCACTGAGTCAATTCCAAAAGACGAGATTCCAAATCCGACGCAAATTTGCACTTCTGCTGGGCCAGCTTGAGCTGCTTTTCACGCTCTTCATCATGCATTTTCACCTCATCCAGACGATCCTTGAGCATTTCGTTCTCAGTCTGCAGCTGATTTTCCACCTCCAATCTGGACTCGCGTTCTCGTTCAATAGTCGCTTGCAATTCAGCCACCGCTTCTTCGTGTTCGCTAATAAGCACAGATCGTTCTTGCTTGTGCTTTAACAACAGATCATCCATATTCGCTTGCAAAAGCTGCACTTGAGCTTTCGTCTCTTGCAACTGCGATTCCAACATCGACACTTGTCTAGCGTGTCTTGTACGCTCCAATTCCAGTGCTTCTTCAGTCAATTGTATAGAACGATCCAAATCGTTCTGCTTTCTGTAAAACAAAAAAACATATTTTTCAGCATACAATATTAATAATTAGTAAATTTTCTCACTTGACAACAACACTGCTTTGCAATTGTTCATCATCCTGGTCAGACGAGTTGACCACGGCAGTAACTGAAGCGGTTTCCATTTCAGCTTTCAACGACATCAAATCCCGCTCGTATTCTTCCCTCAAACGTCGCTCACGTTCGCATTCTTCTTGTATCTGCTGCGCGCTGAGCTCATGTTCACGTTTCCACTTTTCCAACTTGATCACTTCAGTCTTGATCACATCCAACTTTTGCTGCAAAGTACGGCATTCGTCGTCCTTTTCACGGTTCAAGCGCAACAATTTCTGCTTTTCACTTTGCAATTCGCCAACTCTTCAAAAAAAAAAAACAACATATCACGTTAAATATGAAAATAATAAATATAATAATCATACTTACTTAACACTGATTTCAGCAAATTCTTGTCTTGCCATATCGCGATGCTTGATCGCTTCTTTCAATTGATATTTACTCTCTTTGATACGTTCCAAAGCATCACCGTATTGCTTAAATGATAAAAAATAATGAAATAATAAATAAATCATCAGCCAAATATAACATTCTTTTAACTGCTTGTTCAATCTTCTTCTTATTCGATCCAATTCTTTCATTTGCCTAATTACTTACTATTAAATTTCACTATGGCTTTACACATTTTTCAAATTTTTATAATTTCTCATCAAAAAAAGAAAAACAATAGAAAAACAATACTAATAACTACAACTACTACTACACCAAATAGTAATAATAAAATAATAAATTTTGCATACTTCTTGAAGTTGATTACGTTCAGATAATAATTGTCGATGCTTTTTCTGCAAATCGCGACACTTCTGTTCGAGCTCTTCTAAAACAGCGGATGCGTTGGGATCTTTACGAGACGTGCTTGGACTCTCACGTTCCATCAGCCGTCGTCGGAGAATCTGATTTTCATCCTTCAGCTGAGCAATCGTGGCCACATCCACCTCAGTCAACGGAGATTTGTCGTGCACATTTCGTTCCAACGTGTTGGAACCGTGGAACTGAGCTTGCAAAAGTCTAGTCGCCTCTTTAAGCTTTCGGTCCAGTTCAGTTTTTTCATTTTCCAATCGTTCAATACGTCTTTCGTACGCTTCTACAGTAACCATATCCGTGAAGCTGACAACTCCATTTTTAGCCAAATCTGCAGGCTTGGTCAACAACGCCGCCAAACTGCTCGAATCAGACAACTTGCTTAAATATAATTTTTAATCATTAAAACACAATAATAATACTTTTCTTTTCAAATATAAATCTCAACAAACAAACAAATAACAAAAGTCCATATATACCTGTTGTGCGTATAGGTGAATCCGATAAAAGGCAAATGATGACCGGTAAACGGAGCAGATACATTTGGTGGTTTAGTTTCCTAAAACAATATTCAAATATGACATTACAAATAATATGTAAAAAAACTGTACTTAAAAAATCTTACGCATGGGGTAAAATCGGATTCTTCCACTTCAAAATTCGACGTGTCAGTCGGACTGCTTATTTCTGGTATGTACGGTGCATCAGCTGCAAATGATAAAATTATTAAACAAAAAAAAATTAATTAAAAAAAACATATTAATAATGTTATTATTAGAAATAAAACAAAATGCGATCGTTTATCATTGAATTATCTTACTATCGCGAATGTTTTCCCAATCCATGCCATGGAAGAAAGCATGATTTTGAAAATCACTCAAACCGTTCTTGCCAAATCGTTGATCTGCAGGACAAATCAAACTTTTCAATAAATGCTTCGCCTCTTCTGATACAGCTGGTTCACTTGGAAAGCACAATTCCTCCTTAAAGAAAAGCATCAAAACGCGCTGCTAAATTGCCATCCTAAAAAATAGTACCTGATGATCCATAATTTTAGCATATGTTTCTGTTAACGATTCTGCATAAAAAGGAGTTTGGCCAAATAGCATCTCGTACAAACAAATTCCCAAACTCCACCAATCACATTCTTTACCATAACAACCTTTACCATCTTCCATTGCCTTGAAATTATAAATCAAAACAAAAAGGTAAAATCAAGTAAATATTAAAAAAAAAAATACCCTCAAAATTTCAGGTGAAATGTAATCCGGTGTGCCGACGGCCACGTTCGACTGAACTGTACCATCAGATTTAAGCTTCAAACAGCTACCAAAGTCTGCCAATTTAATATGACCATTGATGTCCAACAGTATATTATCTGGCTTTATATCCCTATCAATCGAACATAAATAAAACAAACAACAGATAAAGTTAACAAAATTTGAAATACCTGTGCACGTAGCCAAGTCTGTGAACAGAATCAATAGCAAGCACCATTTCGCATATGTAAAATTTTGCCATATCTTCCGGAAGACGATCTTCAAACTTAGATAACAATGTCAACATATCGCCACCAACATAATAATCCATAATTAAATACTAGAAAAGAAAAAAAATTTTTTTTTTCTTTAACTGAAATTAATTTCAGTAAAATTTACCAAATTTTTCTCATCTTGAAAAGCATAATGCAAATTTGTGATCCAACGTCGGTCACCAAAAACCAACACATCTCGTTCTTCTTTGAAACATGCAGTCTCAGCTCGCTTCAACATTTCCCATTTGTTCAAAATTTTCATTGCAAAAATTTTTTCCGTATTCTTCATTCGAACAACGGCAACCTAATAATCAAATCAACCATCGTTGTTTACAAAAATTCAAATTAATAAAAAAAAATAAATCGCCTTCATTTTTTTAAAATATTCAAATATATTTATTTACCTCGCCAAAGGCGCCGCGTCCGATCACTTTCAATACATCGAAATCGTCACGACGCAATCTCAAACTCTTTGCTTTGTTAACGATCGATTTCACTAAATTAAGAACAATACAATTTTCAAATAACAAATCAAAGTGAACATCTATGCCATTTTGTGCATTTAAATTCGATTAAAATAATTTAACTGAAAATCTTCCATATTTTCAAAAAAGACAGAACCTTCTAAATTATGCTCATGAACAGACAACAAATTTCAAATACAAAACTATAAAACTGGATTACAGTACTCTCACAGTGATCAATAAGTTTTGCAACAGGAAAGAAAATCAACAAAAAAAGCAACATTATAAACAAAAATAACTATGACGACATTTTAAACTGCGAACACATTTTATTCAAATATTTAACGTGCACTGTACAAATACACAACTTTGCTTGTTCTGTTCTGAAATTCAGTTTAAGAAAATATGATATTCATCTCGAAGCTTGTTGAATAAATAAATCTTTAGCAAAGCAACTCGTTCAACAATTCAAAGTTTGGAATTTTTTGCAAATACAAATAATAAAGCAAAGCTGATTTCTTCAATTAATGAACAATTTCAACAATGTATGAAATGATGCATATTCTTTCAGCAAACATAAGAGCGCCAATTACGGCACAGAGTGATATAAAATTAGAACCTATTGCGACCTTTGAAAAAAAAAACGTTCACCCCTGTTGATTTCAATAAATCTTTACTTTTGTCATATTTAATGTAAAACCATTCGACAACTGAAACACAAGCTCTGATATTATTACTCACAAAGCAAAATTATTTCTTAATCATTTTTTATTCAAAAATTTTACATTCACAATGGCTCTTTGTTGTTGTTGTTCTACTAAAGAAAACTTGCTCAATAATAAAGAAAGAAAAATTGTTCTCTGAAGTTGAAGAAGAAGTCAAACATTGCTTGCAAATAACACAATAATTATGCAAGAATGTAATAAATTTAATAAAGAGGAAATTTCTGAACATTCAAATCTGAATCATTATTTATTTCTAGTCACCAGTTGTAAATTGGAATGAAGTTAAATTTTCTTATCAAAATTGCACATTACATTCATCAAGAAAAAGCTATAAAAACGATAAATTATGATAAAAATTTTTTGTTGCATGCATATTGAATTGAATTGATTAATTGTAACTTTTTTTCATCAAAAAAAACCTTAGAAGAAAGAGAACTGAAATTAGCATTCTACGTTAACAACAATGCAAGGTCATTTTGAAAGATTTGCAATGACGATCATTTGGAATAAACACAATGAACCGAAAGTGCTAAAAAAGACAAAAGAATTACATAAAAAGTGAAATTAAAATTGAATTATTGGTACAAATTGTAAAATGGGCAATATTAATTCATTGTTGCTTTATAGAATTTGGAAAGAAAGTTCGAGAACAATGTTTCTGATATTTGTTTGAGAAACAATTTGATCAACTATATTTTGCAATAAAATACAGCCGAAAATTGTTCATTGCAAATTCAAATCACTAAACAAAAGTTCCTACTACTTCAGTCGTGCAAACGAACTCACGTCAATATTTTGAACAATGCACTTCATTCTGCAATTCAAAAAAAAAAAAACAGAACAAAAAATAACATTAAAAAATTAAAAATTACGTAAACATAACTAATCAATATCATCGATTATCTGCAACAGATGCCAAAATTCCAAATGTCAAAAAATTAATCTCAAAAAAACAGCTGCAGAGAAAGAACAATTGCATTTTTTAAAGTGTAAAAATAGATAAGAGTTTGCTGAAAACACAACGAATAACTCTGGTAAAGCTAATGAAGAAAACAATGCTAAAAAGGAACAGTAGTGCAAAACTATGCAATGGCAAAATTAGTGCATAAAACATAAAGATGTTGATTTCATTTGTATGAATGTTGATTAAAAAAATAATAAAATTATTAAAGCAAAAATGGTATTAGTTAAATAATTTTGATGTTTTTTTGTAGAATCAAAAAATGAACTATTGTTTTCTCTATGAATCATGATAACGCAATAGAATCAAGCAAATGTACATAAAAAAAAAACCTGCCCAAATTGAAATTACAGTCGATGAAAAGATAAGAAAAATGCTTACAGCGTTCAACAAATTCGGCAATATTTTTCTCTTTGCGTAGAGTGGAGTTGCAACATTCATCAAACAAACAAATCAGAACATCCACCAGTGATTCAAAAGAAGCTGAGTCACCAAACAATGGTCCTGTCAGGTAGAGGTTCTCAAGTTGAACGACCCGTTGATCACCAGGAACAAAATTCATTTTTGAAGCAATAATATGATAAAATATGGACTAGGTTTATTAAAGGGCAGCATTTTAATTCTGTGATAAGAAATGAAACAGCAGGTTGTCAAACTCATTACAAAGACTACAGTTCATGATTTGCACGTATAATTAATTTGAACTGTTACAACATCTGAAGATGGTATTCAAAAAAAAAAATTATTAATTATTAAATATTACATGAAAAATTTAATTTAAATATTTATTTTAAAAAATATTTATTTTTCTTTTGCTATCAATTTTTTTATTATTAAAAATTAATTTGCATAATAGATTGTTAAACAATTATGAAAATTGAAATCTGATGATTTTATTCAATTGTTAAAGATTTTTTTATTGAAATATAAAATGTAAATTATTAACATGATGTAATATAAACAGTCCGCTGTATTCGATTGAACAAACAACATGTTTCACGTGAGTTTAGAGAACATAGTCAGACTGCATTGCATTTTTGTTATGCGATAAATCAAAATTTTCAACATGTACATTTCTTTCTATTTTTAATAACAGTACGTGACTGGTCGGGACAAAATGGCCATCAAGTATCTCTTCGAGACTTTCGTAGAGCGATGAATTTGTTGCCAATGATTTGCACAAATCAATCATTTCGTATTCGTCAACAAAAGCAAATAAATTTAGTGAATAATAATCAATGTTCTTCTTTTTTTAAAAAGAATAAAAATGCGCAAGCAAAGCAGATTACTACATGTTCCAAGTTTACATTTCCGGTAGTGAACTTCTTCCAACAAAATAAAATCAGAACAAATCTATTTTTCTCATAAAAGCCAATGAAAGAAGACTTAATTAAATATTGTGCTTAATATACAATTCAACTGTGCTCACAGAAAGTCATCTAAACCAATGAGCATTACACGTTCTATGGTGATACTGTAGATAATGATTTACAAGTTTATACATTTCTCCACTACAGCCTTCTTGAAACTGTTTGTCTAGATAAAGTTTCTATGTAAAATTGAATGAAAACAATAAATTATTGTAAATGTTAAAAAATTAAAGTTTTTTAAGTTAAAAATTCAAATAGTAGTGTTAATAATGTTGTAAATTTTCAATAATTGCAAATATAAAATTTTAAAATATTTTACATATTAATAAATAAAATAGCTTTTAATGTTTGTTTGAAATATTTAAAACAAGCAGTGCATTATGTACATTATTGCGTACAAGTTTA
Organism: Trichinella pseudospiralis; assembly: GCA_001447645.1. NCBI lineage: Eukaryota > Metazoa > Nematoda > Enoplea > Trichinellida > Trichinellidae > Trichinella > Trichinella pseudospiralis. Next base: position 40,179 of record JYDV01000114.1, on the reverse strand, counting down.
ATTTGTATCATTATGCAAAAGTTTGAATTGGTGCGAACCTGAATTATTGTAAGTGTTTTTATGTCATTTTCAAAACCGGCTGGAACTGGAATGGGCGGCAAAATGTCTTCCTTCAGATCAGAATGGCTGCACAATCGACTTGCATTTTGTAGGTAAATTAAGACGATTTTAAATCAATAATTTACTGAGCTTTTTGATTGCTTTTTATTAAAATGATCTTTTATAATAGCAGTCGCATTTTGAATTGATAATAGAAAACTTTTGTTAGTGAATTTGATTTCACTTTTTATTGAGATGAAAATTTTCCTTTTATCACAATTGATTGTTAGAACACCTATTCATTGATGCATTTTTCATCTGTAGAAAAATTACCAAAATAAAAGCATTAGTACAAAAAGCAATAAAAAAAGGAATTAAATTGCAGTAATAATAGAAGTTTAAATTTATGACATTATTATTTATTCGATTCATTTAACAAGAGATAAATCTGAATGCGTAATGTCGTGCGTATAAGATGTGCATGTTGTAAAATGTGAAAAAATAATAAATTTTAATTGTTTCGCATGAAAATTTTGTATTGAAAATTGTGTCAATTTAATTTTTTTATTTTTTTTCTTTATAGATTTTCAATGTACAATTCAGTCCATGAATGAATTGAAACTACAAATGAAATTTCAAATGGCAATCAAAGAAAAACTACTACACCCTCGACTGTCAATTTCAATACGACACTTGGTAAGTGTTTTTCTTTTATATATATAAATAAATAAATAAATATATATATATATTGCATGATTTGACTTGAATTTGATTTTGTCAGTATTACGTTTTGACTATTTGATATTTTCGTTAAATAACTTTCCACAACACAATGCACAAAAAATACGACACGGATTAAACCGGTTTTGTGCAAAGTGTTGAAGAAAATTGTAAGAATTAATACTGTAATGAAAAATTGTAACGCGCAGGATGAATTTAGAAATTTGTACTTGTCGTTTATTTGTATCTTTATTTTAATGAGTATGAATTGTAATTGAAAAAGATGATTTGAAAAAAAAAACAAATTTATCGGCACATTCAAAATAGAATTTTGAATTTTTGAACGAAAACAGTTCTGCTGTTGGTGAAGATTTGAATTTTCAATATTTTTTTTTCGTTTCTTTGGTCAAGTGTCAATTCTTGTCGTTCTGCTTGTGCTGTCCATCATGAGCGTAGTTTGGCACTGGAATCTTCTGGGTAGGAACATGGACGCGAAGGTGGTGCGAAATTGAGAGCTCATTATGCAGAGTAAGATGAAGTTGGCGTTGCAATTGATCAAGGCGAGCAAGTCGAGCAGGTCGCCAACTTTGGGATATATTTTCGCGTAAATCTCGGCCGGGAATATGCCGCTCAACGTGGCAACAATTGCTTGGGGTATTTCGGTTATTAAAAATATCGACAGTATGGTCACCAAGAGTTTAGTTGTTGAACGGCTTATGTAACGGACAGGCTGTTGACGTTTGTTGTTGCCAAAGATGCGTTGCTTTTTCGCCTGTGCTTCACTGAGAAATTTGACCAATGACAAAATGGAGACGAACAAAATAACGCATGGAACCAATTTGAACGGAAATCCGTTGATCCAGAATGTTGTTTTCAACAAGAAACAATCGCCAGCAATGGCCAACTGTGAAGGCATGAGTGTATATCTGATCGACACGTTCTCTGGATGTTCTTTGCACGGCACGGTCTCTTGGACGACGGTGAAAGTCAACGCATGTGGTATTGATAAGATGGCAACAGAGATGGCCAAATAGCAGAATAATTTTCCGATGAATCTTGTGGTCAAGAACAGACTGACATCTTGGGTACGTCGTATGACGATCAGACGAACCAAGGCGAACAATGCAGCCAACCACAGGCTAATTGTATGCAGGACAACGCTGAAAAGGGCGTGCAACAGTAGGAACCAAGTCCAACTGTAGGTGTAGATGAAATGAGAGCATTGTTGCACTACGACAAAATGTGCCACGTAGACAAGGTACAAAACCATCAAACCCATGTCAATCAATGCAATAATTGCCAAGAACATGTTGCTGGCACTGCGCATCTGTCGACGCGTTAATACTATACAATTTAATATATTGGTCACAATGCCGAACAGGCAGAGAGCAATGCAAAGATGACCATGCACAGCTTGGTATTGTTGGTGGAATTGATTGATCACATTTAAAAATATTTCACTCATATTTCCGGTCAATAATTCAGACTGAGAAAACGAGCAAATTTCGTCAATCATCTTCTGAATGGTGGAGGAGGGATGCAGAAAGGGGCTGGACGAGAGTGCGGGAAGGCTTTGTGTTAGTGTTTTGTTTGTTATTAATCAAATTTTGATTTTCTCTTATTTGCCAGTCAATTTTCTTGCAAAGATTTTGATGAACATTGATGAAATTTGCATTCCTGAAAAAGAAGTATCAAATGATTTTCATGAATATTATAGAAAATAGATGAAATTATTTGAAAAAACAAAATACATTTTGCAAAGCAATATTATGGTTAAGAGAGAAAAAAAAATTAATATGCACAGAATGAGAAGTGTCAGTTTTGATGTTGAGTTTACCGTGAATGTGAAGCATTTGTTGGTAGAAGATTGAAATTATCAATTTTTTTTTTAATTCTCCAAAACGAATTTATTAATTGGCTTGTTTGTTTTGTCTTTGTTGTTCTGAATTAATTCTTTGATCACGTGATCTGTTGAATATCAAAAAAAAAATTTTTTTTTGAAATTTGAAAAAATTGTTTACTCATAAATCGTAAACATGAACGTTGTTGGCAGGTTTGATTTGAGTTTGCGAATTGCATAATTTGCAAATAGCATGCTGAGCACCGTTGAATTACAATTTGGTAAATCAATGCTGTTGTCCTCTCTGCACACGATTCGATCGTCATAGGCAATAATTTATTGTGTGAATAATCATTCATTCTTATTATATTTTAATTTTGTTTAAACGAAATTTTTGTTTTTCCTTTTTTATCATCTTTCTTCTTCTTCTCCTTCTTCTTCTTCTTCTTCTTATTATTATTATTATTTATTGTCAATTTATAATGATAATAATTATTACCTGAATTGGAAATTTTCAAATATGAATGAAAATACTTTTTCATTTGATTTTAGTTGTAAATTTTACAATAGTGCTGCAGATTAATGAATTTTTCCTTTCCTTGATGATTGAATTAATTTAAACTAAATCAATAAATAATTTTGATAAATATTATATTTTTATTTTACAATCTCATTTGTTCAGTTCTATTTATGAAATTTATTGGAAATGATGTATGTCATTGTGTTGGTCTTTTTAAAAGTTAATTGCAATTATTAATGTGTTCACATGATGTTGCTGTGAAAGATTGAATTTTCAACTTACTTATGAGTTCAATTTATAATTCTGTCCTCTAATAATAGAGTTAGCGAATGCAAGTATCTATGTGTCCTCTGTGTACAAGTATTTTATTAATTAAGAATACTCCGGTTGGGTTGAAAATTGATTGTACGCAATATATATTTATCAAATTTTATGATTTTCAAATGAAAAATTTCATAATTGATGATAACGAAAAATGATGATATTCTTTCAAATTGTTCACATTTCCAATATTGTGTTACTATCCTTTTTTTTAATTGTAGAATTTAATAAAAAAAAATAAGAATGATAAAAATGAACCATTGATATTTATCTCTTCTTTGAAAGCTCAAAAATGCATGGTGATTTCGTGTTCAGATTGATTATTTTGTCTAATGTAAAAATTCACTATTGAACTTTTCATATATAGTTAGTTAACAGTCATATTTTGTTTATTATTTTTCCGTTGATGTTGAACAAAGTGTGGCAAATGCAATTGTTAATTTGGAATTTGATTTACTCAAAATTGCAACTCATTGCAAGCAATGAAATTATCAGTATATTCCTTTACTTTATCATGTTTTTTTTTAAATTTTAGTTAAACAAATTTTCCTGACCAATGAGCATTATTTCTACAGCGGCGGGGGGAAATTAAATATTTGAAAAAGAAACATATTTGTAAAGCCGTGTATTGACTGACATTTAACTCGGACAAAATGTTCATCATTTCTCCGTGATGAACTTTGTAAAATTTGCATAATTCACTTTTGATACTTATCTCACAAATCAGTGCATTTTGTTTTGTTCGAAGATGAAATGAAATGGAAAAAAAGATTGTGTATCAATTTGTTCGTAATTGTTTTGAGAAAAAAATTTTTTTTTAATGAAATATTGTATTTGATATTGTTACAATTCGATCAACTTGTTATGTAATCAAGGGAAATAATTTCCTTCAACTGTGAAAAATGTTCACATGGACTTTTTGCAAGATGTTTCTGCAAAAAATTTCGATGAGAATATGATTTTTTTTTTGTGGGTTTTATTTTTTATTCAGCAACAGTAATAATTTTTCATATAATTTTGTTGAAATAAAATTCAACTGGATTTTCAAAAATTGCATAATTTGAAACGGTCCAGTGTTCAAAGTTTAAGCCGTCAGTACAAGTCAATTGTTTCCTGCATAAATAAAGTAGCGTTTATTGTTTAGTGCATTTCTATCATGGCAAAGTTGGTTAATAAATGATATTTGTGAAGATGAAATCAATTATTCATAATTATTATAATTTTCTGAACGATAGGAAGTTGAAAGGGAAAAAAGAGAGGAAAACAAATGTTGTACGTCATAATAATAATAATAATAAAAATTATGAATTGAAAAATTTGTAAACTTCGTGACAGTGGATGATGTGCTTTGCATGGAATAGATAATCGATATTAACGGCTCTATTTATAATCGTAGTCGTTTATCTTTACCGTCCGTGTGTTTAGCTTTGCGTGTTTATCAAGAAATTGCGATTCAGTTTGAGAAATGAGAACATGAAAATCACACCAACATGGCCACGAAATTGAGAGTGAGGCTTGTTCGATTTATTAATCAACATTTCATTCAATTCTACAATGGAAATTTCTATTTATTTATTTATTTATTAAATTTCATCCATTTTTGAAAATTTATTTGAAAAAGTTTTCTTTTTTTTTCTTCTATTCCACATGTAATAATAGAATTATTCATACAAACATAAACTATAAGTGAACAGTTTCTAGCAGACAGTTACAAACTACCTTTTTGATGATGATGATGATGATGCATGTGCAACGTTCTTAAAATACTTTGCCAGCTTCATTAAAGCAGTGCCATTTTGCTAATCACATTTCAAGATAGCGCACGTTATATATTTAATTTATACGAAATGAACAAGAGTTGAAATTAAACGTGCTTTCTGACGTGTTTTAAAGAATTGAATAAGACGACCAACACTCCCCATTGAGAAATGTACATTAAAAATTTTTTCAAATTAACAAAATTCACTATAAATGAATTATTAATTTGAAACATGTTTTGAATTTTAATTTTTCTTTTCTTTTGTTGAAATTGATCATATTTTGCATTTGAACATTTTTTTTTATTATTATTGTTGTATAACTGAGAGTGATATTTATTTTTTCAATATTTGTTTGGAAATTAGATTTTTTTTAATTTTAATTTTTTATTATTTACTAAATTTTTGACAACGCACGTCTGTTGTCAACTTTGCTTGTTGAACAAGATCAACCACTTCAAATTCTACTGTAACAATTCTTCTGAACCAATAAGCGTCAATAAGAAAATTTGAATAATACGATGAACCAACAATTGTACTGTTGTAATGTAGATAATGGCCAATGTAGGTATTTCTACCTCAAATTTTGCCTGCTAGCAGTGGGGAAGTGGGAATTTTATTTTTATTTTTATTTTTATTTTAAGATCGATCTTTAACTAGATGAGAAATTGAATACAAGTGACGCAGTTCGTCACCTATTCAATCAATCGGCGTGTTCTTTTTATTTTGGAAAATAAATAAATTATAAATGAATTATTTCATATGTTCAGTTATAATATGGACATCAGTTTATGCAAATGCAAATGATATGCAAAATGATCAAGAATTGTTGATCGAATTGAAGATGAATTTAGTACAGTATCAGAGTGGAATCGTCGATAGTGAAATTAAAGAGAGTGAAATTTCTTTTTCACAATATTTTTGTAAAATTATTAATTTTTGAATGGAAATTTATCATGTGAACAACAACGCCTGAATATGATAAATAAGATGATATTACAAGTACAATTAATTAATATAAGATAAGTGTACTTACGTTGTTCTTTTTCCACGTGATGTGATGTGATATTGGATTCTGAAGTTCAGTGAATTGCTTTTGATGATAGAACAACAAGTTGTTAATAATAATGTACATTACATTTGAGATTTACATTAGAGAATATCTTCACAGCTGTCTGTCAGATCGCAGAAGTTTTCTGCAAATTTAAGAGCTTTCAAGAAAGCTTATTAAGAGAACAAAATGATGAAGAAGAAGAATGTGAAAAGCTTAATGAAACAGATTATTGTTATTGTTATTAGTATTTAAGCTCAAGTTGGATTTGTGAAACTTCTTGAAAACGCATCTCCTCCACACTGAATCCACTGCACATGATTCTGAACATTTGTACGCAAACTTTCCCTCCAACTGATTCACTTTTCAATTGCGCCATCTGGTGTGATCAGAGAGTGTCAGCATTAGATTTAAATTTTTACCTGCTTCTTACTGCTTTATCCACTTTTTTACGTTCATATCAATCAGTTGATCAATCTAACAGTCAAAAGGGGAAAAAGCATTTTTGGAAGAAAAAACATAAATATGCATATATTTCTGAAATTGATAAAAATTTCTCTTTCTTCTTCTTCTTCTTCTTCTTGTTCGTTTTTTCACAATTTCAAGAGAATTATTTTTCATGTTTATAATATTCACCATACGATCATTTATTATCAACCGTCGCGTTCAAGTTAAGCTTAAGCTTTGATCATGAAGATTAATAACAGCAGATATATTTGCATTGAATGTGATAAAGAAAATTAAGTACACATAATGGGTATATTTAAAGTTTTAAAAGTAAATTGAGCTTAATAAAAAAAAAGATGAAAAATGAAGATGTAAACAACTCTGAGCTCGAAATGTAGATTTTGTGCTCTGGTTACGCTGAGATAAATAAATTAAACTCAGTTGTGCAATAAAATTGTTGTACGTTGGTGATTCTAATCTAAGTCAACTTTCCTTCCTGTGGGAAATTTTTATTGAATTTGATTCTACTTTTATAAAAAGCAAATCAACCTCTCTGTTTCAGGATCTTTTGTTTGTTTGTTTGTTTGTTTGTTTTTGTTTGAGAAAAAATTTAAATTTAATTTATTTTAATGGGTTAGATGTACTAATTTTGGATTGGATATGAAAGCATTTTATTTCAAATTATTGGAAGGAAATCAGTCAATGATATTTGTGTTAGTTAGTAGTGAAAAAATTATGCATATATATATATTCACAATTTTGAGTTGGCCTTTCTTCTTACCAAGCAATGCATTCACTTACTAGAACCAAATCTTTTCAGCGTCTGTAATTCTTTTCCATTTCCTTTGACAAAGAAACGCTGCTTGCTCTTTTGTAAATATACTTCTTTTATATGATATTTATTTAACCAAAAATTAATTAAATTCAAACGCTCAAGGCTTTCACTTGGCTTTATTGTATGCAATTTTATGGAAAAATTATGTTCATTTTCAATTTCACTCGTATAATTTTTCCCTCTCCTTCGATACGATGATGATGATGATGATGATGATAAATTCAACATTTCAAAAAAAAATATATATTATAATACTAATGAAAATATTGTTTTCATTTTTTCAACGTTTTTTTTTATTGTAGTTGATAATTATGTTTTAAAAAAAAGTTTTTCGTGATTAATATAAGAAAGAATAACAATCGTTATTTTTTTTCTATATATTTTCGTCATTCATTTTTATTTTTTATATATTAAATGAATATTTATTGCTGCTGAAAGCAATAAACCATTTATCAAGAGTATTTTATTGAGAGAAGAAATTTGCAAAAATAACACAACAACATTCCATCATATTTACTTTTATATAAAAAAAAATTGCTCTTCACATTCATTGATTTGTTTGTATTTTTGTTTATTTATTTATTTTTCAATTGGCGTCTGGGTGCATATAGAATGCACAGAATCTGAGATCAATGGCAATAAAAAAACATTGCTGGTCTCTTTTTTCTCCCCCACATTATTCTTGTGATTTAAAATCTGTTGGGAGAGATTAAAGTGTGTAATATAAGCTGCAAATGAAAATTGGCCGTTGTTTGTGACGGCTGAATGTTGTACACTTTAAACAACAACTAATGAAAATGTATAGCAATCAGCTTTCCCCCGAGGAATTTACATTTTCTTCTGCTACATACATACATACATACATATATATATATATATATATATATATATACTTTTAAAATTTCATTCGAAACTTCATTTCAATATTTTTCATAAAGGAGATTTTATGAAGTTTCATATTAAAGAAAAAAATGATAAATTTTTGAAATAATAAGACAAAAGCATACAATGCAAGATGAGATTTTAAAAAATTAACTAAATCTAAATCTTTCGAGTGTTCATTTTTATGCTTGTAGAATTTTTCAAATCAAAGGTTGTGATAAATTTGAATTTTCATAATAATTTTATTTACATTATTTGTATTCACTTTTTTAAAAATTAATACTGGATAAACAAATAGAGAATAGATTTCTTGTAAATAGAAGACATTCATTTCCTCACTCATTCCAACTACTATTATTTCATTTATTGTACAAGTGAAAAGGTGCAGTTTAATAATTCATTTGAAAAGTGATTTAATTTTTCTACATTTAAAGGAGATGCTTTATTTATTACAGAAGTGCATTATATATTGATGAATGGTAAATTATGAAGCGGTAGTTTTGCTGGCAATTGGCAAGAGATTCGAGTAATATACACGCAGCTTATCAGTAATGCTTTAACTAATTAAAAGGTTTTCGCGCCACCATGCACGACGGGATGCTAAGGAGAAGTTCCCGTTGCTTTGAAACAATTGTCCAATTTCTTGTCCATTGCTTCTTGTGCGACATGGCGGGCAACGTCATTTGCCAGTTCTCTGGGATTTATTGATCTTATTAACATGTTAAGATGTTGCATGCCATTTTCGTCCTAATGAATTATTACAGTTCATATGGCAGAATGAGAGATGTTTTCATTTTTCAAAGAATGCTATGCCGGCTGTTTGCTTTTTTCATATTGTTGTTTACTTCATTTCACACTATCTATATGATCGCTGGCATTTTTTTCAGCATATTTATTAATAGCATCACAATCTATTGAGTAGTTATATCTTTACAAGTATATGTAAGAGAAGGAATGTGCCCCAGCATATATATATATATATATATGTGTGTGTGTGTGTGTGTGTGTATGACAATGTATATGAAAAATACAATTTTATTGAAATCATTGACTGCAATTATGTAGAAATTGAAATAATTTGAGAAAAAAAGAACAATTTAATAACAATTTAAAATTAATATAGCTTATTTTATAGTGTTTATTTTTGTTCTGTGTTTGAATTGAAACAAGAAAAGAAAATAAATATGCTTTTAATTAAAAGTGAACAATAGATGGGCAGGATAAATATTTATTTGGGATATTTTTTCAACTTTCTCGTAATACTCAGTAAAATTATACGATTTTAATGCATCAACGATTGATCAATTAGTTGTAGAATTTGTATGATAATTATGGTTGTTGTTTTGTGTGAATTATTTATTAATTTTTTTTTCCACCTCAAAGGTGAAAATTGCTCCATTTATTGAATTTGAAATATTTTTCATTTATACGTGAACTGGTTGAATTTTAGAAAAAATTTTTAAGCAATTTTCACAATTTGTACCATTTTATCTTTGGAATTTTATATTTTGATTTATTGACAATAGTTTTTTGCTCAAAATTGTCAAAATCAATCTTCTACTAGTATATATCATTTGTTCAGACAACCACTGATTTCGGTTATTTTTCATCTGCCCAGGTTTTATAAATGTTGTTCACGCGTGAGGCTGTTTTATTATTAATGATGTGTACTAGTAATTTAAACATTTTTGTTGAAGCGTTTAATGATTGAATGCGATGAATCCGTTCGAGGTTTTCTTTTAAACATGAAAATTGAATTGATTATTTGAAATTGATACACTCCTGTACGGTCAGTTTAATACTAAATTATATGAGATGGAAGATGAAGAAAAAGAAAATATAAAATAAATAAAAAAAAAACAATTTAATACCTGTTTAATGTTGCTTTGAAGAATTTGAAAGGAGATGTAGGAAAGTGATGGTTGCTTGAAAGATTCACTGGATAGTGCCGTCATTTCTGCTCTAGTATTTGCTGATCGTGTTCTGACAATGGATTAATCAAAGCATTAGCCTAAGCGGTGCACGCTTCGGGCGAACATTATATGCGCACATTGATGCATGTTCAATTAAATGCAAGCACATCAGGCGGCGGCGATTCAGTATTTTACAGTTTTACAAGTGAAGAAATGCACAAGTCAAATTTTTCCATCTATCCATCATCATCATCTAGCTGCACTTGTTACAGTACTTCTTCTCATTCTAATTGGATAGACACATGTGAATGATATAATTTAATTAATTAAATCTTGATCACTTTTAAACGAGAAAATGCGCGTGAATTTTCTGTAATTGGTCGGAAATTGAATAAGCCGGCAGGCTTTTTGTTAATGCTACATTTGTGCAGATCTGTTTTTTTTTGTCAACTTCAATTTCCACTTACGCTTTGTTAGCATTGGCTTTTTAGACGCACTTGGAAAACTTTACATTAATGCACCGCTTACAAATAAATATAGGCAAATGTCGGTTTCACTTTGGGAAAGTTATAGATAATTTTTGCTTTTTTCTCCTTATTTTTATAATTGATCTCTTTGGGAATATTTTTTAATTTTCAATTTTATAAAAATTTAAATGATAACTTAAAATGCAATGTTGTACTTTACATTTCTGTTAACTGATGAAGGACATATAGCATTGTTTATATTTACAAACAAACTTATTGAATACTTTGATTTTGCTTATGCTTTTAAAAATTATTGTTGTTCATGTTGACAAATAAATGTTCACAGTTGCCAAGAATCGAGTGTTTGAGAGGTTATGTATTTGCATATCTATTTAACGTCAAGATTACTCTTTTGATCGACTGCTGTTTTCTGATTGATTGAAAAACTGAGCATTATTGAATACAATAAGTTCGCATTAACCCAAGCAAAGTTGATTGTCAGAAAGCTCTGGAAATTCGTTATTCCATATATTTTTTCTCAGCTATTGTAAGTTTGAAAAAATTGATGAAGTGAAAGACAATTCTTTTCTCTTTTTTGTTTTCACTTTGCTTCTTTTACGCAACATTTTATTTTCAATGGAATGTCAATGCGTGCGTTTCAAATGAATTATTCTACACATGCTCTACTTCTTTTAATAAATAATTATACAACGGTGGAAAATTTTGCCATGCGTTTTAATGAATAATCAATTAAACTGCTGATATAGTTTGCATTCAATCTGCGAAATTTTGTCAACTGTATTTCATCTTCTGTCTATTTTGTTTTAGCACCTTAAAATTTTTTCCAGTTTATTCTTTAAACAACAAAAAGTATTCAACCTTAAATGAAAATCTAATTACTGAAATTGTTTTTTTTTACTACATAGTCAACGGCGATCGTTGTTGAATAAGTTTATTTATCTATTAAATTATTTTTTAATAAAAAAAATCCCAGAATTATTGTGGCAGTTTTGCAGAGAATTTGATTGTGTATTATTTATTATAAAGTATTCATATTATATGAACTTGACTTTCTTCAATGATTGTCACGTACGTATACTGTAGAAATGCTTTTATCTTGCCGATTTTGTTTTTTTCTTTTTTTAATTTAAACGAATATAAATTTTCTTAGATAATAGTTTATGTTAAAATAAAGAAAAACATACGGTGATAAAATTTCAAATTAAAGTATGAAAATAAGTAAAAAAATGTGTTTTTTATTTTGCTTTTTATATTTTATATTATAATCGAATGATTTATTCGTGGTGGAAAAATGTTTGTTTTTATATTACTGATTAAAGTTTTTTTTGATAAACAATGAAACTTAAACATACTCAAGATGAGCTTGAAAATTTTGATCTGATAAGGTGACAGTAATCAACAAAAATAAGTTAAACGTCATAAACAATGGCATCTTGTTTGCCAACCTGTTAATCACATCACCGATACAATTATTTATCTGTTTATTATTATCAAGTTTGGTATGGCATGGCTTTTGCAATAGCTTTTTTTGACGGTTTGTTTTTGAAATCAAACTGTTTACTTGAAACTTGTTTATCATTGTATGTTAATAAAAAAATATATATAATAATGGCTAAATAAACTGATGCAAACTCTGTACATATTGATAAGATAGGTTTGCAGTTTTTCAAATGTTGACTTTGGAGCACCACTCAGCTATTGTACCGGACAAAAATGCTTGTCGTCACGGTATTTTTCGCTCGCAAATGTATCAATTATATAGATAATGAAAAAAGAATTTAAATATATTTTGAGTAAAATTTTATATAAAAATAGCTCATTCGTTGTGAATTACTAACAGCAATTGTATTCTTTTTCATAATTTAAAAAAAAAAGTATTTTTATTTATTATATTAAACAAAAAAACAATTTGATAATTTGTAATATAATATTTTGTTTAATGCGAAGATTGTTGTTTGGTTATTTATAATTAATTATTCATTCAACGCAGGTTGTTGCTCCAGTTGAAGTAAACAAGAAGAATACGATATTGTTAAATATTGAAGTGGAATTTCACTTCTTGATAATGGATGAAATTGATGCATTTATATATTGATTTTGAATACAATTTTCATCGAAATGTGAATTTTTTTACTGATAGCAATTTGATTTTTTTAAATTAGAACATGTTGTTTAAAATACTACCTACTTTTCTATATTTTTTAATATACAGTATCAATTTGCCTCATCGACCCTTTAATTGTGAACATAGCAGCGTTTGTTGGTCATTTGATAATTAATAATTTGTCAGAGTGTGTTATTTTTTTTTCAATTTTGGAGTTATTGTTTTTCTACAGCACAACTCTGCTTTGTTATTCTGATTTGGCAACGTGACTGACGTAAACCATTGTTCACTGCTTTGTGTGTGTAGTTGTTGTTATTTTGTAGGTACTGTTTTGCTTTTATCGGCTGAGATTGATCTCACATCTGTGCAATGATGAATGCATTTTGCCATTGTTGAACTTGTCGTTCACTAACAAGGTAAATAAATATCTAATCACATTTTCACAATGTTTTAATTTTATTTAATATGATCATATTTTTAGGTGCAGTTTTGCTGTATGCCATTTTTTATAACTTTATTTGGTCAACGTTGTTTTGCTTGTTGAAAATTTGAACGCGTATTGTCGCTTCTGCTTTTGTTGTTGTCTGCAGGTTGACTTGATTGGAAGTTTTTCTTGACAAAGAGGGCTGTGGCTTTTGTTTTCTTCATTTTGATATTCAATTTAATGGGCACTTATTTGGACAAACCGCGGGTGGAGAAGACAAACGAGTCGGGCGCTGGCCAGGATCTGAAATATGGCGTTGCAACAATGCAAGGCTGGCGAATTGAAATGGAAGACGCCCACATTGCATGCACCAACCTTCCGGAACCGTTGAAGCATTGGAGCTTTTTTGCGGTCTTTGACGGGCATGCGGGGCACAAAGTGGCTCGATACGCTGCCGCCAATCTTCTCGAAGTTGTTCTAAACACGGCAGAACTTGTGGAATTGAAAAAGCTGTTGCAGGGTGAGTGGTTGTTTTCTTTTTTTTTCAACTTCGTTTTATATTAATTAATTAATTAATTAATTAATTAACAAGGTTTATTTTATAATCACAACTGTTGTTTGCCTTTAAATAAATTTTTATTGGCACAATTGGAATCTCCTCACTTAATTGTTTGTTTGTTTCAGCTTTTATCAGAGCTATTTTTTTTAACTATATTATTATTATTATTATTATTATTGTTGTTGTTTCTCATTGTCTACCGTATTTGACCTTTCTCATGTGCTGTCTAGACACATGAGAGCGTTTGAAAAAAAAAGAAAAAGAAACATCTACCATGTTCTATTGCTTTTCAAATTGTAGGTTTCTAGTTGACAATTATATTATTTTCAGCTTTTCTTTTTAAAATTTTCTAATCAGTAAGAAGCAGTTTAGATTATTTATTTATTTATTTTTCATTTTGATGCATAATTGCATTGTTTTGTTATTAATATTTATATAGTTTTTAAAGTTTAATTTGTATCTTTAATTGGCAAGTTTATCGTTTAATCAATTTTGAATATCTTCATTAGTGTTGTGTGAATATTGATTGCCGTAGTTGCATTGTGATTTTCGATGAATTGATTTTGACACAGATCAGCAATACGCATTACAATTCAATTACTGACATGTTTTTCAGTACGTTGAATTTAGTATATATGAAAGCCACATGTTGTTTGTGCATGATGTGCATTATTAGATGATTTTGAATTTTGTTCACTAGAAGAAGATGTATATTTTACGTCATAAACATATATATATATATATATGTGTGTGTGTGTGTGTGTGCGTGTGTGTGTGTGTGTGTGTGTGTGTGTGTGTGTGTGTGGCAAATTTTCTCAACTGTCCACTGATGATTAGAAAGTAAATGACGCTCAGTAGTAGTGGTTGAAGAATAATTCCTTGTTTTGTTTAGTTTTTATAGTTCATTCCAATTACGGTATCACTGTAAGATTGTCAAGAAGTAAAAACGATTAAGCATAAATAAAATAAGTGTGCGTGTGAATAATAATAATTTTCGAAACGAACCAGTTATTTGAATGCCTGTTGAAAGTATCCGTGACAGCGCATGTTGTTGTTTTGTTGTTTAATGACCTGTTTATCAATTGTAATATTTTCCTAAATAATATTATTAATTTTAAATTTATTGAAGAGAACAATGGTGGACAAGGAGAAGAAGAGGAGGATGAATTGAATGAGAAAGAGATTGAACTGGTGAAACAAGGCTTGCGTTCGGCGTTTCTACAACTTGACGAACAGATGCGCATGTTGCCAGAGTTGAGTGGCGACACGGAAAAATCCGGCAGTACTGTAGTTTGCGCCATGATCAGCCCAAGTCACATATTTGTGGCCAACTTGGGCGACAGTAGGGCGTTGGTTTGTTGTGCCGGCAAAGTATCATTCGCCACTGAAGATCACAAACCATATTTGCCAAAGGAAAGGTGCCGGATCGTGAACGCCGGCGGATCGGTGATGATCGACCGAGTCAACGGCAGCCTGGCCGTGTCGCGTGCTCTGGGCGACTACGAGTACAAAAATGTCGACGGCTTGAACGTCTGCGAACAGTTGGTCAGTCCTGAGCCGGATTTGTACGTCATTGAACGAACCAACAGTGGTGATGAGCAGGAACAATTTCTGCTTCTCGCCTGCGACGGCGTCTTCGACGTGATGACCAATCAAGAGCTGTGCGATTTCATCCTCTCTCGGCTACGGGTTAGTCACCATTTGGAAATTATCTGCAACGAAATCCTCGATTCTTGTTTGTCGAAAGTAATAAAATGATATTTGATAACGAAAATTAAAACATTATTATTATTATTATTATTATGCAAATTTATTACAGGACAGTAGAGATAATATGAGTGTTGTGTTGGTCGCGTTTCCTGGAGCACCGAAGATTTGCGAGAAAGCGTTGGAACGTGAAATGCAATTGGAAAGTTTGCTGAGGGAAAAAATTGAAGGTGCTTACACTAATAGACTGTTGTTTATATCGTTTATATTTTTGTTTTTAACATTTCAAATGAAAATAATAATTTTTCTTTGCAGCTGTATTTCGACAGAGTGACAATCCTGATTCGGTCACTTATCATCAAGTTGTCTCTTGTTTGATGCGTGAAGAGATTCCTGGCGCACCGTGCGGCACAGGCATGCATGCATTGTGAGTTTACTGTTGAAAGAAATGTTGCTGGGGAAGGGGAGTGACGAAAAGCTGAAATTTCTCTTTTTTCATATTTATATTTAGACGTGGGAAATTGGAAAACATTTTAGAAACAATTCGCAGGGGAATTTCAACCGCAACAGCTAACAACAACAACAGCAACACTGTTGAGAACAACGCTGAAGAAACTGACATGCAAAGTTGATGATGATTTTTACAATATATTTCAAAAAGTGCACACGCACGCGCAGTATATATCTGCAACATTTCTTTTATATATAATGTATATTATTATTATTATTATTATTATTTCTAATCTTCTACATATAGATGATACATTTTAGCGAGTTGCTGAAAATGTTTTTAAGTAACATTTTTTCGTTTACACTACAACATTTTTTTATTCTCATTTCCAACTTTTACCTTATCCTATCTACATTCAAAGATGTACAACTACGCGCAAGCTTAATTTTGTTTGTCAGCATATACATATTTTTTTTTAATTTCCCAATCTACCGGCAGAATTGACCTTATACGCAATTATACTACTATGCAGAGATGCGGAATTACGTGATCCCATTTTCTCTTCTTTTGTTTTCTTTCATCTGGTCACAGTTTTTTTTAAAATTATTCTTATAGCTGTAGAGCATGTTTTTAATCTGCTGAGAAAGTTTTTGTTAAAAGAAAATACTGTTCTTTGAAGATATGGAATTCATTTTCTGCATTTTGAAGAGAGAAAAAAAGTTATTATTTCATGTAACATTTCTTTAATACATTTTTTTAAAAATTTATGTTAGTTAAATTGTCATTCTCCGCCACAATGTGTAATCACCGTATATACATATATGTATACTCATGATGTGTGTGTGTGTGTGCTTGTGTGTCTGTAAGCACTCTCAAGCTCAACGTTATTTAAGTTCTTTTTTTTGCGAAAATTAAACCAGCGAAATCTCAAGAATAAAGACACAGCGGTGCGTAAGCGTAGACAATTATATATACATATATTTCGTGATTTAAAGTGCTGGTGATGATGGTGAAGCAGTTTTTTTTGAAAACTTGGATTTCGACGAAACACTGGCTTCATGCTTCGTTACACAACAACTAGTCCAAACAGCTTGAAAATCTGCAACGAGTAAACAATAGTGAAGTGTTTCAATTGATTAATTAAATTTATTTTGCAGAACCAAGACAACAGAAGAAAACAAAAGCAAATGTTACCTTCAAAGCTGATCAAGCCATCCTTGTCATTGTCAGTGCTGGTTAATATGGCCAGCACTTCTTCATCGGACACTGGATCGCCCAAATCTTCTAGAACATTTTTCAATTCTTCTGCAGTGATATAGCCATCTCCATCTCGGTCGAATATCTTGAATTAATAATGAAGAAAAAATTAATAATTTTCACCATAAAACTAAGAGAAAAATATGCATGAAAAAAAATATGTATATCACTTTGAAAGTTTCTTTCAATTCCATGCGCTCTTCGTCAGATTCAACTTCACACGTCATCAATGGAAACAGAGCGTCAAAATCCACTTCTTCAGTACCTGTTGAATTTGAAAAAAAATTTTTTTTGTAATTTGTCATATTGTTGCATATAACATTTGTAGAAAAGAGAAAATTATCATAAAACAAAAACCATCGCCGGCAATTTCTCGCACTGCATGCAACAGTTCGTCCACTGAATGGGGTATTCCAAGGCGGAGCATTTTGATGCTGAAATCTTCGGCCGTGACTACACCGTCGCCATTGGCATCCAGACCACGGAACGCTTCTTCGCATTGGGCAAGCGTCTCTTCGCATCTGTGGAAACGATCCGCCTGAAGAAGAGAACAAATATACAAGCTTTGTATTCTTCACACACACACACACACACACACACATTAAGCTTTGACGTAAGCAAAATTAACATTTTTTTCTTAAGTAAATAAATAAATATATATATATAAATTATATATATATATATATAAGCAACAGTTATGTCATACTTTTTTAAATATGTTCGCATCTACGGATGAGATCATGGTATATTTTGATGAGAAAGGCAAAGATTCTTTTCTTGCCAACAGCCACAATGCAAAGCACAAAGCAAAAGAGAAACAAATTCAGTGCAACAATTGCAATTTGAAACAATTTTTGATTGCTTTCTGTTGAAAAGCGATCAATATCGTTCACGAAATCAGCAAACGCGTTCGTTGTTGCTCATCAAATTGCGTTTCACAAATCAAAACTCACGTGCTCTACACGTGCATATCTCACTGCAACTGCATTTTCAAAAACTATTCTTCCTATCTTACGCTGATTCATTGATATACATATATATATATATATATATATATATATATATAAGGAATACTAGGACATTTATGTCAGTGATACAATTTTCCAGTTTTATTCAAACTAATTAAATGTAGAATATTTAAATTTTTTAATAAATAAATCTCTACTCACCGATTTCAACATTTCCATCATTGTTTGTGATGAATCGACGGTACTTGTAGATGCAGTAGCCATTTATTTTTCTATTATGTGTTATTTTGGGTTTTTTAAAATAAATAATCTGAAAAATATATATAAATATATATAAATAATATAAAATTTTCTTTCATTTTTTTCATTTCAACGCTGAACAAACGCGAGCAATAAAATGATTGAACAAATTCCAATTGTTGCTTGTGCGTGCGTGTATGTGTGTGTGGTTGGATGATTGATCAAACACACTACACACAAAACTACACGTTGTTTGATTGTTCACAAAGCACAAATAAAAACGGGATAAATAAATAAATAATAATGGCTACTGATCTAGATGATGGAAAAGTGACGAATGTTGTTGCTGTTGTCAGTTGCCAGTCTTTGATACTTTTGCTTGCTTGCTTAAGCTTTTAAGTCGGCGATTTGATGGCAAGCCGATTTTTAAACTGAAACACAAATAGGTCAACACAAATGTTAACAACAAGCACTAATCATAGGTTCACTGTATATAGTCAATCAAGTCAAGTCAGTCGTATACGATCGCTACAATGTCCTGTTGCATAATTTTATTCAAGCAAATATAACCAGGTCAACAGGTATATATATATGTATCTGTGTATGTGCTATTGTTTTGCATTTTTTCTACACTTTGCTTTCTCTTTTGTAATAGAAGGAAGCAAGTGGTGGGTTATTCAAGTGCTTGAACAATGACGTCTACAACTATACGATGGACGATGGAAAACTGTGCTGCTGATGCTGTTGTGAAGTTCAATGAGAAATTATGACCGTGCCTGGCACCGTATCTATCAAACAAGCAGCTTAACATTATTCACACGGCCTGAAGCACACGCAACCGGAAAAACAATATTTGATATATATATATGTATGTATACAATGCGAAATCAAATGTCCCATTCTTTACCGCTGGATAATAATCAAATCGGCTATCAATATTAGCATGAAATGGCGTTCATAATTTTCCTTTTAAGCAACAAAGGGATTTTTCAATTCAATTTCAAATCGATCACTTCGATCATTAGTCTGAAGAAAGTTGAAAAAAGAAGTAGAAATTTCAAATATTGATATTATATTTAACTGTTTGTTCATGAATAACAGTTGCGATTGGTGGAGCTAAAAAAAAGTTGACAACTTTGAAAACATGCAAAATGTTTTTTACATAATATTTGTTTTGTTTTGCATTTTATTTTAAACTGATGTTTTGCAGATTTTTACACTTTTGTACAACTGTTCGTTTTGTTTTGTTTTTATTTGTCGTATTCACTGCCCGTTCAGTCAATTGACATCAAATCATGTAATAATTGATTGAAAAATTTTAATAATAATAGTTTTGCTATTTGCACACTGCACAGCGCAGGTACAGAAAATGATTAATCAAATATGTGCTCTTTTTCGAACAGTTCAATTATTCGAATTACGTAATTGTTAACTATTTCACGTGTCACCGTCAACTTGCCTAGTATTTTATTAAGACAATAGATATATATTTTTTTTTCTTTAATGCCCTACATTTATAGAAATAGCATAATTTTAAAATAAAAACTCGAATCCATTAATTATATATTTCATTTTTTATTATCATCATCATCAATTGACAAGTAAATTCATTTGAGCAATTGATTATACAAAAAGAATATTAAAATTAAAAACTTATTTATCAATAATAAGTAATTTAAATAAAATTTAAATTAGTAAATTATTATATAAGCTAAAAATATATCTTCATTGCATTGAGTGAATTACAAAAATATTTAAATAAAAGAAAATGATTTTCAAGTAATATCATTTTCTATAGAATCCGTACGACGACGTGGCAAAGAATTGACGTTTGAGGTTAACATCATTTATTGCTGTCATTTTTTCTTTCATTGCTTCCGAGGATGTCTCGTTTTGCTGTCGGCCGAAAGCCCAACAAAAATGTATCCGTATTTAGCCAAGAATTTATTATTCAAAATCACGCTGACATTGTCTCATGCATTGTGATGCTTTTTGTCATTGCGATGACATTCAAAGCTACCTCGTCTATAGCGACAACGTTCGTCATTTTACAACACAATGCGACTGATATTAGTGGTAAATATGTAGTTATTGAATAAATTTTTTTAATGAATATTCTACGATAATAGTTGTTATTATTTTAAATACAAGCTCAATTTTGAATTTTAGACAAAAACCAGCAATGGTTGTATTATAATGGATGGAAGGATATAGCTGCTGTTTTCTTTTACACACTGGCAACTATAATTGTTCATGCCGTAATTCAAGAATATGTCGTTGATAAGTTACATCGAAAGGTTCATTTGTCTAAAACAAAGATGGTCAAGTTTAACGAATCTGGCCAAATGGTTTTCTTCTCCCTTGCTTCAGTCATCTACGCCGGCTATATTATTAGTCAGGTTGGGTTGTTAATATTTCCAACTGTTTGATTGTTAATGCTCTTTCGATATATAGTATGGACTTTTTACATCTATTAGTTCGCTGTGGGACAAGTATCCTTCTGCACATATGATAATGCCACTACATCTGAAATTGTTTTTCATTTTGCAGGTATGTTATTTGAAATTTGTCACAACATTTGAATGATTACTTTTAATAATTGAGAATTTATTGGTATGTAGAAAATTCATCCATGGGATTGAACACTGCTTCTTTTCGAAAAGTTATTTATCAGTTTAAAAAAGTTGTCAAATTTTATATTCAGTTCTTTCAATTCTTTATTTTATGAGCATATAAATTTTAAAGAAAATTACATATCGGTGATGTAACTGTTTTGACTGTAGGAAAGAGTAGTTGTCTATTTTTAAGATCATGTTTATTTACCTATGGTGACGTTGAACAAGTTGTCAGCAAAACTGATGATGTGCATTGTGAAAATGACAGTTTCCTGTAATACTGTATTTTAAAAAGAGATGCAAGTTCAATAGCATGCTAGGGATCAGGTGTATTATAAATGTTGAAGTGTCTTTTATTTTAAAAATTGAATTTATCTTTTAAAAACTATTATTGAACATTGTTTCAACTTTTAGATTGCTTACTGGTTGCATATATATCCAGAATTTTATTTTTCGAAATCTAAAAAAGATGAAATCCGTTCTCGTAGTGTTGTCGCATTGATTTATTTGCTGTTCATCACATTTGCATATGCTTTCAAGTAAGTGAAAAGTGTGATCACTAATGAGATGCTTTACGATGGTTAAAAATTATTGGTTATTTAGTTTCAATCGTGTGGCACTTTGTATATTGTTGCTGCACTACACTGCAGAGTTTATTTTCCACGTATGCAGGTTGGCTTACTTTGCTGAAAAGAAATACATCTCAACCCCAGGGTACGCACACACGCATGTGTGTATATGAGTTTTGATTCTTTATTTAAAAAAAAAATTATAAATTTTAGTTTCAAACTTTGGAACGTTGTTTTTGTCACTGTACGACTTGGGTGCGCTAGTTTGGCTGTACTTACATTTTGGTATGGTCTTCGTTCATATGAAACGCCAAGTTTTGATCCCACAACAGGAAATTATAATACAAGATTTCTGAGGATCAATTCACTGTTATCCGTTTGTGCATGCCAAGCGTGGATGATGTGGAATTTTATTAACTTTCATTTAAAACGTGCTCGCGAGCGTGCAGCTGCTCAACGGTCTAGATATCAGTTGAAAGCAAACAAAAAGAAAAGTACATTCACACATTTATTTCATTGCGACTATGTATGCAAATTATTATTTTGCATTGTTTCAGGCAAAAAAGTTGACACTGAAGTTAATCATATATCCGAAGCGGATCAGGATAGTGGAAGACAGCAGAAATTAAAAAAAGTGAACTGATGCACAAATTTAGACGAATAGTTTATTTAATTTTTTTTTTAAATTTTTGCCTTGTCAGCTAGCATTTACATGCTTGCTCACAGTTGTAGTAATGCTAAAATGGAAATACAAAAATTTGTCCAGTAATTGCGTTCTCGCGTAATGTACTAGGCGTAAAATTATCATATTGTCGATTGCTAATTGCTGTATTTCTCCACTTTTTTTTAAAAAAATCCGTTTCATCTTGATAAATTATTCTATACTTTTTTTTCTTCTTTTTTTTTCAGGAAGCTTTCTGTTATTGTTTGGTGTTTGAATTATTGTGAATATTCACGTAGTAAAATTTGTGATGCATTCTAGCAGATCAGATGCAATTGTCACCAAATTTGACCTCAGAAGAAGGAGAACAGAGGAAAAAAAAGGCAATGCATTGCAAAGTAGCATTGCTTTTTTCTGTTGACAAAAGTTGCCGTTGAATAGCTTTTTTGCATATTAGCAACTGTTGTGAATGGACAGAATTTTCAATTGCAAGGACGTCGGCTCTTCTTTGGCGTCTATTATCACAGTTAGCAGCCGTATGTTGTATTGTATTGTATTGTATTGTATTGTATTATGAAATTTCCTAATCTTTTCTACGTGGAATATTATTATCAGTTGGGGAAGAAAGTTTTTTTTCATTGATGAAAAAAGTAAGACACGGTCGTTCAAACAAATTTAGCAAAGTAAATGCTACTACAAGCTTGGCTTTGTAAACAGTAGCTGTAAACTGTGGTCAAGCGTGCTTGTCGCTTGACCGCACCACGAAAAGGGTCACTTCAATGCTTGCAGACGGCCTTGACTAGCAGCAGATGGTCACAAGTCCTCGTACGATTTGCTGTACAAAACTGACCCTTTTTGAATGGATTTGAGTTTTACTGTATTCAATTTAGCTTTGTTTTTTGTTTGTTTTTTTTTATTTTTAATGAATAACGAAGCAAACAACAGAAACAAAAGAAATTCACACATTGAATTGCCTCCAAGAAAATGCTGGCTTACCATAATGAAGTTTACGATTGAAATTCCTTGCAGGCAACGGTGGTGGTTGACGTTGTGCTTTGTCCACCGAAACCTGGCGACAGTTAGCTGAAAAATTGTCGTCGATTTCTTCATAAATGTGTATTTCTGGCACTTCGACCACATGCTCGGCTGGCCATACTTTTTCACAGTCGCTTACGTCGGGCATGTATTCCAAAGGTGATGATTGAACGCTGATCAGATTTGTATTGTCCGCAGGGAATTTCTCTTCTTCATCGACGTTCTGGTCAACGAAAGCAGACTGCGATTCGACGGTGGTCACTTCTGGTATCATATTTTTGAATGTCCAACGAGTTTCTGGTGTCCATTCTCGGAATATGCTGTCGGCTGCCAGAATTAAATCCAATTCGCTGAGATCATAAAATTCAACTCCACGTTCCAGATCATCCGGTCGGCCGCTGCTGCTTGAACTGTACGTTGTGGACGGTGCGCTGCTGTATCCAATACTGCTAGCATCGTCCGAGTTGGAGCAACGATCAGAGCACAGTTTGCCAGTGGACAGCTTTCTCTGGCCAACATCCGTTACGCTGACGCCTGTTCTATCACGCAGATTCGATTTTCCATCTATTGTCGAACATATCTTTTCCATCATTACAAAAGCTAAAACAAAATTATGTATGAATATGAATTTATTAATATTAATACAATATTTAATTATTTATTGCAAAAACAAAAGAGAAATTCGACTTCAAGGGAAGTTGGAATGTTCACTTTGTGTTCAGTAGTTGGTTAAAAATGTGCCGCACTGTTTAGTCAATACAATTCTGTAATGAACCAAACGTTCATGAACCAGTTCTTATGGCTGCTGAGCTTGATTGCACCAAGCAAAATGATTGGACAAATCTCCGTCGTGTATCTCCACCGCTTTATACTTATTCTAGCGCTAACGTTGTCGACCAATGGCGACTGTCAACGGGACTTTTTGATAAATGCGGAAATGGCCTGATGCCAGTGGTGAATTATCATCAATTATTGCGCTTGCTTTTTGAAAATATGAAGAAAAATTAATGCAAAAATTATTTGCCTTTTTTAAAATTGTTTTATTGATCTTCAAGTGCATATTTTTATTCATTTTTTTTTAAAATTATTTATTTTTAATTCTGCTCATTATGTTAAATTTGAAATAACTGACAAGTATAACATGTAGTTAATGTTGAAGAACTGGAAACACAAAGCTTGCACATTTGTACTTTATTATAAACGGGTAAGTATTCAATAATGAAAAGTTACTGATTGGATATTTTATTGTAGAAACAAAAAATTAAATCCCAACGCAGCTGAATTTGCATTAACCATTCACATCCAGCTAACAATAATCACTGCTTAATCACAGTTCAGGGTAACAGTATCAATTAACAGTTCGGTTTGTAATGGTCTGTCGACCTTGACAATGAATCATCGTCCTGAAAAGAAAGCTTATCTCTCTGTTCAGAGGTCATGAGACGTCAGTTCAGCAGCAGCCTTGTTTGCTTGCTTTAACAATTCTCTCTCTTTCAACCAACGCCAGCACAGGAAATGTCTAATCATCTTTTATCTTTTCACTTTTGTCGGCAAAAATGAAAATTTATGCTTATCAAAAAATGTTTATGATAAATAAGTTCAATCAGAAATTGATAAATTTAAAATTATCAAATGAATTCACTTGACAATATTTCGCCTAAATATTACTACTTACGTCTTGCGTTATTTATACTTGATTTATTAGTCATTACGGTATTATAAATGGTACTCTTCTTTGTACATTGTCGTAAAGTTTTATCGTTGCAAATGAAGCAGTTTATCAAACAGGGCGTGTCGATCTGTTTTCCCACATAACAACTGTTTTCTCTTTTTATTTTAATTTAGATTACATTGTCAAAATGCTGGTCAAAAATTCATGCATTTACTTTTTGACAAAATGAGAAAGCATGCATAAAAATACGCTAAAGTTGATGCGAACTTTTCCACATCAATTCAATGAAAGGTAGCTATGCAAGGTGGAATTTTGAAATTTGCTTCTTTAATACAAAAACATTATTCTTGTATGTATATTGTATATTTTGTTGAAATGTTGGCAGAAAAGAACATGATGAAAAAATTCTTCATTCTCTTTCATTATCATTTCAAATTGTCGCATTTTTTGATTGTTAAACAATAATTAAATTTAATTAAATGGAGCTGCAGTTGTTTTGAATTTTATCTGCTTTTGAAAAACCAACCAATATGTTTTATTATCATCGTCTGTCAAGTGTATCAATATCATGCGTTCGTCATTCGTCGTCGTGATAATTCATGCTTAATTTTGTACATATTTGCATTTAATTTTTTTAACAATAAATATATTAATATTTTTCTTCTTACTTTTTTTGAGTATGAAACTTTAATTTTAATATTTATTATGGTTTGTATAT
Organism: Trichinella pseudospiralis; assembly: GCA_001447645.1. Classification (NCBI taxonomy): domain Eukaryota; kingdom Metazoa; phylum Nematoda; class Enoplea; order Trichinellida; family Trichinellidae; genus Trichinella; species Trichinella pseudospiralis. The sequence continues at coordinate 14,386 of JYDV01000114.1, read as the reverse complement.
TTCATAAAATTTTTTTATTTTGAGTTTTTATTATTTTTAATTTTCTCTTATGAAGAATTTGTACTAACTGATCTGAAATTTAATTTATTACAATTGTGTAAAAGTGTAGTTTCTTTTTAAATTTTATTTGGCTATTTATTTATTAATTTATTTATTGTAAATATGAATTTTTTGAATTGCATAACATTTCAGATATTTGTTGTTGGAACTTGCATATCATTTTACTGTAATTATAGGATCATTTTTTAACTTAAAAAGAATGTCATTCATCCATCTTCAGCGTCTGTAGCGGTGGATTTTGCATTTATGAATCAGTAGCTACTGGACGTGAATGAAATGGCCGAGTGCAGTCGTCAGAAAGCTTCGACAAGCAACGGTGAGAAGATGACTAATTTGAGTGCATTGCCGCGGAACGCAAAAATCGCAAAATTGGGAAGCTATGGTAAATGTCAGATGCGACGATGTCGTTGTCGGGGTTGGAAGCGTCATCATTGTTGGAAAGATACACTACCGGCCACTGAAGTGCATCTTTCTGAAAGTTGCCGCGTATGCGGTGACCCTTTTCGTAATGTTTTTTTTTATAAAATTATTATTAGTTTTTTTCATTTTGTTATCCAACGCTTTTGAATGATCAAATGTTATCAATGTGTATTTTGAAATAAATTTTTTATTCAATAATAGTTTTCAATTAGTTTATCTTTCGATTTTTATAGATAGTACTATTTTTAACTGTTATTAATTTTCAGGATGTCATATTAATCATTTGAAAGACAAAACGGACGACGAGATTGACAAGCTCATGGAAATGGCCTTGACAATGGAACGTTTGTACGCCATCGAACAACGTGAAACGAATGAAAATAGAAAACTGTTGTATCACTGTATATTCATGTCGTTGAGGCATTGCATTTCAGAAGGCCGTTCTTACCAGCTTGAGTGTCCTTTGGGTAATCCGCCATTTGAATCACCAAATGTGATAGAATTGTTGAAATTGTTTCAAGCATCAAAGTATGCATTCTTATGCTTCAATATTTCAATTTATGCTGATTCTGCTCACGAATAAAATGCACGGAACAAATTTATTTTAGCCATGCTTCCGGTTCGATTGAAAAGGATGCGAAAGATGCAACTGCAGTCGATTTGTTTGTTGCTTGGATTGATAGCTGCGTGTTGTTGGCACCACAGCAGATGTCGAATCCAACAATGCTGGAGGATTTGGCTCAAGTCGAATATGCAGTTCACTTTGGTCGTTGGTTTTTGTTCTGCCATGTGCCTGCTCGATGGGAATGCTTGAAACCACAGAAGCCGTCTGTTATTTTTGGAGCAACTTTTTTGTTATCAGTTTTCGATAGTCTTCGTTCGGGTCTGCTTAAGGAGATCAGCCAGTACGCTGATCGATCATTTTCGATGGTCAATCGGGTCGGCTCACTGTTTGACCACTTTCATGCTTTTCTTTTGGACACCAAGTGCTGGTCGCAATCGTGTCCCCAACGTAGCCTGATTTCACTGCCTAAATCGTTGAGCTTTCATCATAACAATGATTTAAATGTTAAATCTGAACGTGTGACACTGAAAGAAGGACCGTCTGAATGTGCAATTAACGGTGATCGTTTCGCTGTTCCTTCCACATCTACGATAAATCATACAGCATCCCATGTTGGACGTAAACGACGTCGATCGAGTTTAGCCAATTCGAATCAGGAAATTAATAACAAAGTATGCAATTTTCAAATATTTAATGTAACGTTATGCATATGTATATGTATTGATGTACTGCTTATTTGATATTGATTTAATTTAATCATAATCATTGATATCACAGTAATATTTCATTCAGTTAAGGCATACTAATGTGGTAAATTGTTGTTTGTCAGGATGATTTAATTTTGATTGTTCGATTCGAGCGTTTTGCTGAAACGATTCGTTTAGATGAAAATGGAAAAGCCGATCGACATGTACAACAAGGAGACAATGGATCAGTATCTGCAACGTGTGATTGCGGATTTGGAAAAGTGCAAGAAAGAGCGTCGTCTGGAACCAGTGCTTGGAGTTGAATCAGCAAGAGAAGAGGAAGCAACTGGTGTGATCAGCGTGCACGTGATAAACAACAATTTGCAGTTGGATCAAGATGGTCGGAAATTGCTTTGGCTGCTGCAGTTGCAAAATGTATTCGCTTTGCAGTTGCCTCGCATGCCGTTGGAATACATAGCCAGAATTGTGTTCGATTACAAGCACAAAAATTTGATTATTGTAAAAAATGAAGTTGTGATTGGCGGCATCAGTTTCAGAATGTTTCCGGCGCAGGATTTTTCTGAGATTGTCTTTTGCGCGGTTGTCGGAAGTGAGCAGGTCAAAGGTTACGGCACGCACATGATGAATCATTTGAAAGATTATCACGTGCAGAAAGGAATTTATGATTTTTTGACCTTTGCCGACGAATTTGCTGTTGGCTATTTTAAAAAGCAGGGATTTTCCGAATCTATTCACGTGCCCAAAAGTCGCTATCAGGGTTATATCAAAGAGTACGAAGGCGCAACGTTCATGGCTTGCAAGCTGAATCCAAAGATTAACTATTGTTTCTTGGGACCGTTGATCAAGAAGCAGAAAGAAGTGTTGCACTTGTTAACAGATCGTATCTCTTGCAGCAAACAGTCCACAGATGTGATCTACCAGGCGCCAAAGTTCGATTCAACCGTAACATTGCCGTTGAAATTGGAAACGATTGCAGGTATTTATTGTGTGTGTGTGTGTGTGCAATTGAAAATCTTTTTCAATTTTACTAATGTAATTGTATTTTTTGCAGGTGTTATTGAATCCGGCTATCAAATACCGACCGATTACACATGCAATTTATCATCCGAAGAGCTCAATTCCAAATTGAGGGCCATTTTGAATAAGGTGCGGAATAGTTTTGCCGCATGGCCATTTCTCAAGCCAGTTAACGCCGAAGAGGTTCCCGATTATTATGGCTATATAAAATATCCGATCGATTTGCGTACAATGGGCGAGCGCATTCGCAGTGGCTACTATTGTCATCCAAAGTTATTCAAAGCAGACATGATGCGCATGTTCAGCAACTGCAAGCACTTCAATCATGAAACAACCGAATATTACAAAGCAGCGGTCAGTTTGCAGAAAGTTTTTCTCAATCTTTGGGCGAAAGAAAAATGGGAATCTACCAAAGTGAACGCAGTTACTTCAGCGGCTCATAATGCTGCTAATTTGCGAAATTTGTAACTGATGACATTTTTTAAAATTTATTTATTCATTTATTGCCTAAAATTCTCAGCCACAAACCAACCGCACGTTCGGCTTACTTTCAAAGTGTGCTCAAATTGTTGTTTCAGCTTAATTTTTTTTTATTTTTCATGAAAGAGCCGACGTTTTACGGTGCATTTTGTGAATAATGCAGTGGTTTCCAGAAACTGTTGTTTTTATTTATTATTAACTGTTTTCAAATTCAGGGCGCATGTATAGTAAAAGTTGTTTTCACAGATTTTACTTTTAACATCATGATGCAACAGTTTTTCAATCAACTATTTTCCCATCAACAATAGCAAACGATGCTTCAACAGCAAAAACTAATGAACAAACGTTTGAATAATTATTTCACTAATGCATACTGTACTATGGCGAGTTGAAAGAATTAACCATTTTACATCGGTGATTTCATCCGTAAGTTGCAGTATAAAATTCAAAAAATGTATTTTTTCATTAAAAAATGTTATTAAATTTATGATAATACAACATCTGTTTAGGTGAATATTCAGAAAGATGAACTTATCTGCCGAACCACTTGACTGTATTGAAAACAACGAATTACAGTATACTTCTTGGAAGTGTGTGGAAATTTTGTCAGGAGTGTTTTTAAATTATGGAACGTATATATTTTAAGTAATATTTATTTTTCTCATAAAACTAACCGAGCATTATAATTTATTTTACTCTGCAATAGCTGGTTTAACTTCATCAATTGACTGATTTCAATTTCACACATTTTCTAATTTAATGTTTTTCTGAACTTTTGGTGTATTTTTCAATGTATAATTATTGAAAGTCATTATTGATTGAAACTTTGCGTTTTGAAAAATTTCCGTTTGAAGATATTTCGACATTTTCACTTGTTTTTTGTCTCTCGTTTACCTGGTAACTTGATTATATTTAGTTGTTTGTATTGTTGGCGAGTCAGTTAGTAGTGTCAGTTTTTGCGGGTGACCGTCGAATCGTCTGTCATTGGTATGGAAAGCTTGCCAAGTGATATCGATGAATTCGCTTCGTCCCGTTATTGGGAAAGTTTCTTTCAAAAGACTGGTAACAACTTTGAATGGTAAGTTGGTTGGCCACACCGGTGGTTCTCAATGGAATGGAAAGATGTTGAGCATGCAGTTAGTTGTAGTTGTAGTTGTAAGAAGCAGGCTCTTAGTACTGATCTGAACGAACAAAGCTGCTCAATCAATCTGCGCAGTTTTATCTTTGATTAATTTCACGCTTTATAAATATTTTTTCCTGTTCCTTTGCCAAATAATTGTACAGTAATGAATTTTTTGAATTCAACCCTCACAGGTATGGCGAGTTTCGCACATTCGGCAGTGTGCTGATGAAATATCTGAAACGTTCGGATGAAATTTTACAAATTGGATGCGGAACATCTTGCTTGGCCGATTCGTTGTACGACAACGGATTCAAGAACATCGTCAGCATCGACATCGTGAAGTCGGTGATCAGAAAGCAAATGCACCGCAACCGAAAGCGACGTCCTGAGATGACTTTTAGCCGTGGCGATGCAACGAAATTGGAATTTGCGGACCAATCGTTTAGTGCAGTCTTGGACAAAGGCACCCTTGACGCGATGATGTCTTCCAAATCTGACAAATGTCTGGATTCAGTCAACGCAATGTTCGCTGAAGTGGACCGCGTATTGAAAACAAACGGTCGATATATTGTTCTATCATTGTGCCAATCGTTTGTATTTGAAGCGTGGATGAATTTTTTCTCTGAACGGTAATAATAATAATTATTATTATTCAATTTTCAAATTTGAATTCTATATATACTGTTGTTATTTTGTAGAAATTACATTCTTCGTGCAGTGTGCGGATCGAACGATTTTAATCACGGAGTCGTGTTCCCGTTACCATTATTTTTTCTGGTTGCTATCAAGGTTTCTTCTCCACTTCAAGAGCCAGTATTGATTGAATTTCATTCCACTACGACACGTTCCGCATAGTACTTTTGGTGTTTCTTAGGTTATGGAAGTATACAATCGAAAAATGCGACGAACTGTTTGCACATCAGTCGAAGAGATGAGCCGATGCATCGTTGAAGCACAATCGTACAGCATGTTCGGCTTTTACTTGCGAACAAGGTGAGTGAGCAAAGTGGACGTTGATTCGTTGCTTTTATTTATTTATATATCATTTTTAGCCCTTTGAAATTTGAAAAGGAGATTCAAATCCTTCAAGAATGCAATGGCAATACCAGATATACGTTGTACCTTGTCGAAGACAACACTTTTACCGAATACACTTCTCTATACGCGATTTTCATTGTGCCACCAACCAAGTAGACGCTTCTTCCTTGTACTTACTTGTAGAATGCAACTTTTGATGAACAACTTCATAGGCAACGAGAATGGCTCTATTCCAGTCCTGAAGGTAGGAAGAAGTTGTGCAGATTGTCGAAAGTGAAACGTCTTGCCGTTGTAATCATTCGTAATTCAAATTATGACATCAACGAAGTGCGCAATGATTTGGACTCGGTTGTTATGGACTTTGCACCAATTGAACTAGTGGACGGCACTGCTCTTTATTTGACTGTCGAGGCGCCGAATTTGTCGTCAAAAATTCTTGTAAATTGCTGCTGTTCTGGTTTGATTTGATTTGATTTGATTTGATTGTTTTTATTCTGCAGGAAAAAGGAGTTACAATGTACTCTGGCGACTATTTGATCATGGATGAAAAAGAAGGTGACCAATTGTTTCGTCGAATTGTGTTCTCAGAATATCCAGGCGTAGTGCAATCCGAAGCTCGACTGTTGAACAACGGTCAGCAGGTTGATTTGAATTATTTGACTTGTTCGCATCATTCGGAATTTTTGCATGGCTTGCCGGCCAAGTGGACCACTGGCGATCAGGAGATTCGAATTTTGATCGTCGGTCTTGGCGGCGGCTCATTGCCGATGTACATCCGGAACAATTTTCCCTCGTTTCACGTTGTCGTCGTGGAAATCGACCCTTGCGTTGTTGAAGCGGCTAAAAAATGGTTCAGCTTTGTCCCGGATGAACGTCTCCGGGTTGAAGTTGAGGACGGTACTCGGTTTGTTCGCAACGCATCCTTCCGTAAGGAACACTTCGATGCTATTTTGATCGACGTTGCCAGTTCGGATCATGTCGATGGTCTGTTTGCCCCTCTGCCACAGTTTGTAACGCTGGAACTTCTCCAAGCTTACAAAGAATTGCTATTGCCAAGCGGTAGGTGGAAATTGTTTTTCTTCTTATTAATTTTTATCTTCAACCATTCATTCATGTATGCTTTCTTTCAGGAGTGGTCGCTTTTAATGTTATGGCCTATTTGGATTCGAAAGTTGATGAAATTGTCAAGAGTTTGAAGATGATTTTTCCTTTTACCAAAACGAAGAACATGAAAAATTACATTAACCAACTGGTGTTTGCGTCATTGGATCCGAATTATGAAGATAATTTCAAATCTTTTTGCTCTGATGATTCCACGTCAATGGTGGTTACAGAATTTTCTGCCAAATTGACTTTAAGCAAAACGCTGCAGTTGAACAACAGTTCTGCTTAGAGGAGAAAATGAAACGGAGCTTTTGTTTTTTTTTTATTTTTTGTTTTCACTCATATTTAAATTTTATAATATGAAATTATCTGTTTAATAGTAAGTTAGTTATAGTCTCACAAGTGCAACGTTTGAAAGCTTTGAATATCCAAAGACAAATATATTCTGTTGCGTCAATTTTATTCTTTTCGTTAGCTGTTAGAATGTTAGCTATGAAAGCGATGTTTGAGGCTTGTTGAAGAAATGAACAATTTACCTCCAAGTTCAAAGCAGTATTCTTCTATAATTATTAAACAACCTACTCTTGAAAACATTTTTCACTTGTTCTTTCTTTTTTCACTTGCAGTGAATAATTTGTTTTTAAGATAATGAAATTTTTCAAAAAAGATCCACTTGGAAAATTCTCATAAATGGCGCATTTGCATTATAACAATGTCGCAAAATAAGCAAACAAAATGAAAAAAACCTGCTTTTTTACGTTTTTACATTAAAAAAGCCACTGATGTATTTTGGAGGTATACGGTAATTTTGTACAAAAATATTGTCTGTTTCAATAAAAAAAATTTTATAAAATACATTTAAAATTTTATTTCTTTATTTATTTGATTTTATAATTTTCAAAATATTTTTTTAGAGCGACATATATTCAAAATAAGTAAAATGACACCTTTGGAAACTTAGTTACAGTATGAAAATTGAAAAGTTGTTTAGGTAAATTATGCTGCGTAATTTTTATGAAGAAAGTGATTTATTGCATGTTAGTAATTTTGACTTACGATGCGCGACGAGTATTCCGATATTATTGAAGTGAAAGATCATATTCTGAGGTTTACTGCTTTGTTGTCACTTATTAATATTGTATTAGAGGGTGAGTTTGGATATGGACAGGTTGGAATGTTGTTTTTTCTTTGTGTTTTAACGAACACGTTTTCTTATATTTTTTATTGGCTGACTATTCTTGTCTTTATCTTGACTCACTGATTATCAAAATAATCTTTCATTGATTGACAACAATGTACGTATTATGACAACAACAAATTATGTAACAGGTTAATTAACACCTGTCGTTTTATTCCAAAAACTGTTCAAGAAATATTTGAAATATATCATTTATTTGTTTTTTATGAATTGACTATTGTTTAGAATATTATTTTGTATCAGCCTATGTGTACAGTGTAATTTTTATTTACTCTGAGCTTTTGAAGTTTTGCATCAAAATTTTGATAATGTTTCTGTTACGAGATTGATCATTGATCACACTTACTATTGCAACAGTTGAAAGTGTAGTCGTTGAAAAGCATTTGCATTTTAATCCAATCAGTTTAGTTTAGTGAACAGAATTTGAACATTTGATGAAAGCAGTTTAATCATTTGAAGAAAAATTATTTGCCAAATCTGTTATTATTATTATTATTATTATTATTATTGTTGTTGTTGTTGTTGTTGTTGTTGTTTTTAATTGTTTGCTTGAAATATGAATTCAACTGAAACGGCCGTAATGTTGTTTTCATTTTTTTACTTAAAGTTTATGTATTTTCAATATTTTTCAGAAATCAGGCTTTACTTCCATTACCTGATCAAATGAAATTCAGCATTCTATTTTCTTGTCACGAAGAACAAATTATAAGTTCGTCTTGATTTACCTTGTATATTTGTTTAGATTTTTATTTTGAAAATTTTAGTTACATCGAATCCATACTTTTGGAGCACTGAGGACTTGATAAAGTTCTTGCTCCCTTCGCCTTATGGGAAGCTGGCGATACCGAAAATATTGGAATTGGTAAGAATGATTGATTATCATGATCAGTACATTTAATATTATTTGACTTACTGAAGTTTAATACTAATTAAGCATCTTGTGCATCTTTTGCAGGGTTTTGATGGGGAATCTTTTTTAATGCTATCAGTTTCGGATATGCAGGAAATTTTGGATGTGAAGCTTGGTGACGCTGTGAAGCTGTGTACAGCTGTTGAATACTTGAAACACCAAGTTGTTTTTTTTATGAATCAGTGAGACTGTTAGACTGTTGCTACTTGTATGATTTTTTCTCTGATTTTTTATATTCCGTTATGCGTTTTAGTTATTATATTGTATATTACATGTAATTTATTTTAGCAAAGACAAATGTTTTGAAACTGTCATTGCCGGACGATTGTATTTTTATCATATCATTTCAGTTTCACTTCAATGTCTTTCTGAATTTTATTTTCTGCTTTACATATTATTTATAAAAAGGCAACGTGCAATAAACTGTTTCTTTAAATGCTAACTTAAACTGACCAGGGAAGTACAGCATAAACGACAAACAAGGCAAGGCAGTTGACGATTTCAATTTACTTGAAGAAAGTAACCAGCAAAAGTTTATTAATTCAGTTTAATCAAATTATAACTCATATAAAGCACGGAAAATGATCCATTGAAGCAGTTCAAATTTGACATTTGCTTTTGATTTGCACTCTCAACGTCACTAAATGCAAATTTTTCGTCAGTGATGATTGTTAAATGAGCGATGCCAATTTACGATATCACTTTATCGAATATTATGGTGGTGTTGTGTCATTCGCTTTGTTTTGCATTCTGAAATTTTAACAAATACTAAACCAAATTAGCAAAGTGTGATTTTTAAATCTCATGAGCGAACTAATTTAATCACAAGCCATTTTTGTTACAGCATGATTGTCAACGGTAAGTAGTTTGTTGCTTTTTGAATTTTTTTGTTCGAATCATATTATGATGTTATTATTATTCCATTATTAATACTGATGAGCGTCATAAAGTCATTTCAAATGTTAGCAGAAGTTGTATTACCAAAAATTTTCCAACATTAATTATATGTAGCATCAATAATGATACAAGAATGAATAGCAATCGGCAGACGGAATTTTGAAAAGCTATTTTTTCACATAATTAAAAATCATTATATTTAGTCGTACGTACAATCTTCTGTTTCAGCTATCAACATCTGAAATTTCTTCTTTTCTATTTTTGAACTTTCTTTTATTTGTGTTACACAGGAACACACAAAATTGCATTTCAGAAATAAGTGTCGAAGCATTCGCGCAATATTTATAAATTGTTTTATTTCTGTTAATTCTCGCAGTGCTTGATATTCTTTTTGTAGTTTCTTTTTTTGATCAGTTTTCTGAGCGATAAATCAACTGTTCATCAAATTCCCCTATTAACACTTTCAGTGATGTTTGTATCAAGTACTGCTTCTCCGTGTACTTAACTTTTCAATCTATTTCAACATCATCTTCACACTGTTTTCCACTTCCACCATTCATGGTTCAAGTGACATTCTGATTCTGTATTTTATACAATTGTAAACGCATAAATACTGCATTTCGATAAGTACAGTTAAACTATTAATATTCAAGCAACTACAAGTACAAGCTTTATTCTTCCACTCAAAGCTGCTAAACAAACAAACAGCTATAGGTGCACATTATTCCATCTTACTAATACATATTTAACTAATAATCATAGGAAGTAAGACAAAAAATACAAAACTATCATATTTTTTATCTCGCTTACTGTTTTGTTTACAGTATTTTTTGACAAGCAAGTTCTAAGCACGATACAAATTTTTAAACAATTTCAAGTTCCAGTTAAATTTTATTGTTGTTTTGGTGGAGAATGTTTCAAAGAATGAATAACATTTAAGAAAAATGGCCATTCCTGAAATGAAATGTAAATGAATGCAGAAAGTGCAAAGCAGAATTAATTACGTTCTATGTTCAATTAATAATTGAACAAATTCGTTTCTTTTGAACAAATGCAACTTTCTAAGGCAAACTTTAAATTACGCATGAACTTGATTATTTTTTGTACGATATATTGTAAAAGTACAATGCTACTTGTATGATAATGTTCAGTTTAAAAATAAAATTTTAAATTTTACCATACTAAGAAAATGAACAGTTTTTACTCAGGATGACTTTTTCTTTACATTTTTTGTAACACTAAAAATTATTTGAGATTGACCTGGCATATTTTAAATTGCAAGGGAAATATTGGGACTTCACAACTTTACAAAACACTTCAAGAACTAAGTTATAAGAGTGACGTCAGAAATTTAAAATACAATTTTCACATTGCTCATTACAACTCATAAAACTAATAAATTACAACTGTCTCCGTTAAACTAATAGAAGTTGAAATCGGTTTTACATATTTTGCCAGTAAGATAAGACATCATATTTTCAAATTAAATTGTTTCTTTGAATGCACAACAGACTTGAGCAGCTTTATTCGATTAAGTTTTTCCCTGCTCTTTAATGCTTCTTCCATGCTTTCTCTTCAAAATGTTATTCAAAAAGAAAATGCAAATAAACTGTTGGTTTTATTTATTAATTCTTCACAGGTAATCAAAAATAACAAAATTTTGCTTGACATTTTGCTAACAATAATAAGAAGTCTCTCAAGCGACCAAGTTTGAGATGCAAGTCAACTGAGATCCGATCATTGACACGGTAAAGAAATAACTTATCATCGACAGCAAACAATCAAAATAAAAGATCATTATGATGGCGAAAAAAAGACTTTCAAGCAAACTTGGTTTCGATGCAGAATTGCTCGATAAATTGGAATAAGGTAGCTTTTTCTTGTTGGTTGTCCGTATCTTGAAATTTCTCTTGTTCATTCTTTTCTTGAATTCCAGGTCTGATAACTGCTATGGCTACCACTCTCATGTTGTATTGGCGAGCGGCCACTACTTCATGGCATAAGTTCACCCCAATTGCATCAGAGCCTAGTGTTTTTATAAAGTCCATTTCAGTTTTTGTAGGATATGCAGGATTAGTGAGCACTGTGTAGACGCCTTCATGAACACGTTTTTCCAAATTTGCTTTTTCAGCAATAGATTTCAGAATTTGTCTATATTCTGCATCGTACGCCATGCGTAGATTGGGAAACTGAATACCGTAAAGATTTTCATATCTTCCTGCCAGTGCACTCAAGCCCATTAATTCTGCAAAATTCAAATGATCCTTAATGATCATAAAGTCACCAGTTTTGAACTTCTGATTCAAACTGTGTGCGTTTGATATAAATAAGATCAACTCAGCACCAAGCAGATGCAAAATACGAACGGGTGCGACAGTCTCTGAAACGGTATAACCATCGTATGTACTCAAATGTGCAAACATGCAACCAATATACGCTTTTCCAACATAACCGAATACAAAATTATTTTGATCGCAGTTTTGACGGTTCACAGGAAAACCTGGAATACCTTCACAGCTGATGGTTTCGCTATTTGATAGAAACGTACCGATTTCTGCAAAGTTTTCACAGCAAAGTATGGCAATTTGAATATTTTGCTTGATTTTCAGTTTCAAATAATTGGCCGCTACCCTGCATTGTTCATGCTCATCTTCGGCAAACGATGACAATTTGGAAAAGAAGAAAGTGGTGGACATTTATATGACTAGCAAATTGGAAACCAAATCCAGGTAAAATTGAAGCTGTTCAATGATAAGCACTTTCGCTGAACTTGTTCTACCATCATACTGTACTAGTAAAATACTTTCAGGTTAAAACATTTTTAAAACACTATAGTAATATATTTTATTCAGAAGCTAACAAGCCATGTTAAAAAATTAATGAAAAAAAATTTTAATGTTTTTATTTAATTTCCATTATTTTTATTATTTTATTAGTAAAGTATTATTTTTGGCAATTATGCAAAGACTAATCCATGAGAGAATTTACGACGAAATGCCCTAGTTGATTAGTCAATTTTGAATTCTGGCCAAGCTTTCAAATTAACAAAGCCCTTCTTTTTCATTCTTCTCCCCAACTTTCCGTCTGTACAACATTCAACATGTACGAATATTCTCTACAATGCTCAGCCAATGCTTATCACAACTTGGCACAATTTATGCGCTGCCACCAATTTTTCAATATAATATTAGGCGATTATTATTTTTATATTGAATAAACAATTGTTCAATCATATATAATAAAATTTTGTTATATTGTTACGTTTGTTTGGTTCAATGTTTCCAAAAATTCAATGTTTCCAAAAAAAAGATAAAGAAATGCCAAACTTGATTGTACAACTTTTTTTCCAATACGATGAAAATTGAAAATTATGTTTACATCGATTAACTGTTGATCGAAAGTATTTGAGGCACGCCTTGCACTAATAACAGTAGTGAACGTTTCGCATGATTATTAGTGCAAATCTTTTTGAAACATAGCACTGATTTTGAAACCTTGACAGCTGTCGATTTCTAACAATCACTTTTTGATTACGCGATAATTACTGTAAAACTACTGGAGAATAGATATTGACTCTCAGGTATAAATAATTCAGTATATTGCAGTGATTAACTAGTTAGAGTAATTTGTATTACCAGAAAATGTATGCAAATTTTTATTCGTCTGCTCTGCATTCCCTTACGTGACTTTAGTTTCAATGCTTGTCGGCGTACGGTGTGCGGTGCTTGTGAATTGGCGTTTTCCTGAAGGTGAAGTCATATAATAATTTTGTTACGTATTGTTATTTTTATTGTTTTATTTCTTCAAATTAATTCATCAGTATTTGGAGAAACGGAAATACAAGATTTACAAGAAGGTTGCAAAAGCATCCATTTTAGTGAGTTGCATTTATTTTACTTCTTCTGCAATTGATTGAAGGTAGAGTTGTGAATACAGAATTAGAATCACTAATTTATTGTCTGAACGAAGTAATGCAATCATTTTAAGTTTTGAAAATTTACATCGAAAGTAAAGAACAGTTTGTAAGTTACTACTTCAAAATTGTAACTATATGTTGCTGTTTATTATAAATGAATAAATAATTGAAAATGTTTACAGCATATAAAGTTCATTTAGCCGTTCGTTTTAATGCACCTAAGAAAGGTTGAATAACACTCCGTTAAGGTTGTTTTTCAATTATGCAAATCAGCTTTTGTCGAAACGCTAGTGTTATCAGTAGTGGACTGGGTTCTGTTTACTTTGCTGATGTGGCTTTCAAATAGTCAATCTATGAGTCTGATTTGATGCAATTGTAGGCTATATGTGACACTAGATTAAACTATTTGACATTAGATGTCACTAGATATTTTTATTAGACATTAGATAAATTTCATTTTTGTCTTATTAATTTTGTCTGTTCCCGCAGGTGGTGTGCTAACATTTTGGTGTAAAGGATTTTGCAATAAATTTTATTTATGTAGGCCATTTTTGAAATTTGAAATTTCAAATTCAGACACGCTGAGGTTTGTTTTGACTGAGTCCATTTTTTGTTATGGCGTTTTTTGTCAGATAGTTTATATTTTGACTGAATTTTTTATTGATTACTTTTGCCGTCAAGGTCATTTCTTTTTTCAAATAGTACTCGTTAGGTGAATTTAACAGTGCATTTCCTCTGTTCATATTACATTGCGGCATAGGTTAGAGTTTATCTTCACCAAGAGAAGGGTCTAATGCACTAAAAACCGGTTTCTAACGCTGCATTATGCAAATAACGATCGCCATAAAGGTGCGTTATTATCAGTAAAGGTGCACTTGTTTGTTTGACTTATGTGGCGAGTGGTAGCGTTGCGAAACGTTCTCTGAGTGCGTTATAGCGCTCATTAGCTGC